>ML804112.1:0-29595 GCA_009831015.1 Picea engelmannii
CAGGCAAAAAGCATTATGGCTTATTTCTTATGGAATTAGCAGGACATGTTTCATGTTTTTCCATGACTCATTTCAAGAGCTTTTCAACTTGCATGGCACTCTTGTATACCCTTTTCATTTGCATCTTTTTGCTAGCTTCTCCTGGAGCATTTTCTTTTGTTCCCTCTCTGGATCACATTGGTGTCTATAGTTTGTTGTGGCCATGTAATTTTTTTAGTCTTCTTGCATTGAGAAGAAATGCTTATTCTGGATAACATGAAGCTATAGGGGAATGCTGGATAGCTAAGTGACTTGGACTAAGAATGCATTAGAGGTTTATTCAAATGGTATTTGTATTTTTTTCATGCCAATAGTAGATAGAGTTAATTGTGCCTACAGAAAATCGTGTTGCTTGTGCTTTTTTTCTAAAACGCTGATATTGGCCCTAGTTCACAAATCTGATTCTTTTTCTATTCAATTAAACTGAAACATGTTTGCTCATGGCATCTCTCCATATCTTGGATGGCTACTAGTTATTTGAATGCTTGAAAGAGCAGAAATAACTCATGATTGTTGTTTGTGATAATTTATTTAACGATCTTACTCATGCCATATTTCACCAGGTTGAATTATTGCTTGTCTGAACATACAATCAGATAATTCTATATGAGGCTGGTTGTATTGGTCTGGTATCTTGTGGAATATCTTGACATATTTATATGAGGCTGGTTGTATTGGTCTGTGGAATATCTTGACATATTTTTTATTATTTTCCAGGCTTATTTTTAATCCGCCTTATTTATGAAATGGAAAGCTTTGCTCCACAAGAGAGATCTGTTGGCAAAGTTTGTGCACATTGTGTGTTTGAGTTGTACATGAAGGTTGTTTCTTTTTATATTTGCATGTTTCTTTGCATATTTGTATGATGTGTAAACAGAAATCTAGCAAAACTTGGCTGGAGAACTTCGTCATTTCTCTAGATATCAACATAGCGACAGGATGAATGCAATAGGAAAGAGAGCAAGTGAATGTCCATAAAGGACTTGACATAAGGGTTAGGGTTGTATTCATAGAGGTCTTCTACTTCTGGGTTGAAGTGGCTCTGTAAAAGAGATGATCTGATATCAATGAAAGAAATGTGAAGGTTTGTATCTTGAGAAATTTTATTCCTCTCAATGCTCGATAGATCCAAAGTTGAGATGGGTCCTAGGCTGGTTCCAGATTATGTGGATGTATATCTTTTAGATGAAATTGATCATGTGATATTTACTAAAGATTGTCCATAATCTAAAGAGTACTATCAAGAAAGCCACTTCAAAAGTTACATGAAGAATATAGTGAATAATAATAAAGTGACAATGTTTAATGAGGAAGAAAGTAAATGGTAAGAAAGTAATAGGATGTATATGATAAATAGCATATAGATATAGATTAGATAGTGATTAATGTCAATATGCCTTCTTCAACATTTCTTTTATTCACAAGTATTAGCTTTCCCATCTTTACATATTGATCACATTACAAAAGCACTTGATTGTGAAGACCATTTAAACCTTTAACTCTAGATATTTCAATGAACCTAGTATCTTACATTTTCTACTTTCCAATATTAATAGGTTCTTTCCCCAAAGTCATATGTTCCTCATAATTATATTTACATTATGTTGCATGTTCTTGGTTTTAATGCATCCTATATATCTTAACATTATAAAAAACATCATGAATATAATGTTTTTAATGTGCAAACACTACTAGAAAAATAAAACCCAAGCAAACAAAGTAGTGGACTTCTACTTATATATTCTTTACAAAGGCTCACTCTTTTCTATCTTTCTAAAACTTTATTTGGTTATCCTGATAATGGATGGAGTGTCCACTCTAAACATTAAGTTATTTCAAAACTATAACATAGTTCAATTCCACAAATCTAAAAACATATATTTTCTAATGTTTAATTTATTTTTATTTTTATTTTAAATTTTTAATTAGATTCTTTCTATTTAAACTCGTCAATAATTTTTTACTAACATTCACTAAAATCTATGTTCTTTTCTTATTCTTTTTTCCTAAAAAAAACTTAAAATCTCTAAGGCTCAAGAAAGTTAAAAATAAAATGGTTCACATAAAAGCTTAAAAAAACAGGGATTAGGCTTTGTTCCCCCACACACAATGATGAAGATTGAATAGTTTACGATCTGTTTGTTTCGTTAAACCTCCCCCTTAAATTTAACTTTAGTGAACTCCACTCTCTATTTCGAATTTCCAACTCTTTAATCAATGCGCTTTAAGGTTGAATGAAGAGTAGAGAATAAGAAAGAAGAATGTGTTTATATAAGAAATAACGTGGAATAAGATAAAAAAAAATTATAAAAGAGTGGAATAAATAAAAAAATTATAAAAGAATTTATTACTGAATGTATAAGAAATAAAAATAATAAAATAGTGTTTATTTAAAATTTCTTAAATTATAAAATAGAAAGATTATAAAATGAAATATAAAATAATAAATATAGTATATAATTAATATTAGAGGAGATGTTTTGGAGAGAATATTGAAAATAAATTTTAGAGGTAAATATTTTTTTTCCAAATTATAAGATTATTTATGAGAGGGTGGATAGTTGTAGTATGAGGGTGGATAGTTGTAGTATCATTTTAAGTTTTAGTTGGACAAATCATGGGTTTATTTGATATAAAAGTTTTTATTTTTGAAGCACCAACATCTTGTTTATGTAAAAAAATTTTTTAGTGCTAGTGAATATTATAGAAATAACTCCAATGATAATGAAGAGGTATATTATTTTGCCTAGTGAGTAGTTTGTTCATCTTGTAAGCAATGGGATTGAGAATGTTGATTAAGAACTTCCTAATTTTGAGGACATTCAGGGCACCACCGATGAAAGAAAAGATTATGATGGTCCTTCTTCTCATTGGTTTAATAATAACACCAATGATGTGGACAATATTCAAAATCAATGTCCAATTGATGATTTTGATGATAGTTTAAATGATGGAGATGAAAACTTTCCTCCCAATGGTAACTTTGATTTCAAGTAAATGTTCTTAAAAAAAATGTTGGAAGGTTTAGACTATAAGTGGGCCACAGAGAAAAGGAAGACATACTTGTCAATGAGTAAAAAGATGCAAAATGCATGTTTAGTATCATCATCAAAAGTACATCATTAAGAGACAATGATCATTGATAGACATTGCAATGGCATGGATGCATGACTACTTTTCCATTCATATGCAAGATAGAAACATGGTGCATAGTCTAGATAATTTCACAAGGTGGGAAATCTACAACTTATACAAAAAATATGTTGAAGCCACTAAAGGAAAGGGTAAATTCCCGACATAATATTTTACAGGAGTATGGAAAAAATAATTCGACAATGTTCATATTCCTAAGAAGTCGAGGATGGGGGTTTGTGGTACATGTTCTTCTCTAAAGGAAAGAAGGAATAAAACACAGGGTCGGAAAATAAGCATTTCTTTACATAACTAATTTTTGAAATTGGATAGTTATCAATTATGGAAACTCGTTAAATGTATACATTGAAGTTAGTTTCATTGCAATCAATTGTTAAAATCCGTATTACATAAATACATAATAGAGATGAAGATTATTCTGTATATTTGAGGAAATTAAAAAAAATACATATGAGTCCATTGATTTTTTTTGTTAGAAATGCCCGTCACTTGCGGGGCCAACATTTCAATCGTTGGCTAAGAAACCACAACCTTGAGGCATCTAAGCCGTCAAAATCACCCAAAGATTGTACCAGGCATGGGTTGCACCAACCCTTAACATGGTTAGATTTCTGGGTGTCTCCTCCTGACTAAACACACCGTAAGGGTATTGAACTCAGGTCACCTAACAAATGAAACCCACACCTTAACCGGTTGAGCTAGCAGGAATTGACGAGTACCTTGATTGTTTGACAACACAGGTATTCCAATAGAGGACGAACACCTTCAGTAACCACTCACACAACTAGATCAAAGATCAACAAACAGATGTTTTGACATGGTAAAACCCCTACAGGGAAACATCCACGACCAGGCCAACCAATGCGACCACTTGGAGCAGTTTATTAACGCAAAAGAAAAATATTACAAAGATATTTTACAAGAGAGTTTCTCACAATCGATCATCGGCAAATGAACCTCCATGCTCTTTAAATAGAGATCATGGACCAATCAGGTGTTAAGCCATGGATCAATGGTCGTTAAGATCGAGGAGAATATAAACTGTCAGATCACTCTATGTCGGGAACATATCGTGACCATCAGATTTCCTAACTACAAATGCATACTAATGCATACTAAATAAACACACTTTTACCTAACGACACATTAGACCAAGTAGATCTTAACTAACTCCTAAGTGTCTAAATATCCTAACATCCCCCCTTAAGAAAAACTTGGGATAGGATTGAAGGATTTACAATATTGACACAATAGGAGAAGGAAGGATGCATTAGAGCCTATCCCCCCTTGATGACAACTTCTTGAACTCCTGACATAGATCGAAGTCTGGAAAACTTCGCTTCTGTAAGAGACTTTGTGAAAATGTCTGCAACTTGATCTTCTGTAGGAAAAAAGAGCACTTCAATAACTTGATCATGAATGAGATTTCTAATGAAGTGCATGTGTAGCTCGATGTGTTTGTTGTGCCGATGTTGAACTGGGTCTTTGGAAAGCTTGATGGAACTTTGATTGTCACACCAAAGGCTAGTTGGATGTTGTTGTTGGAATCCAAACTCTGAAAGGATCTATTGAAGCCACAAGGATTCTTGACTTGCATTTACCGCTGCTCAATACTCTTCTTCTGCTAAAGAAAGTGCAATAGAATGTTGTTTCTTACATGCCGAAGTGAAAGGTCCTGAACCAAGGGTGAAAACATAACATACAGTAGACTTCCGATCATCAGGGTTGTCGGCCCAATCTGAATCAGTAAAACCAACCAATACAGGAGTCTCCCCTGAACTGTAATGTATCCCAAACTGAGTTGTACCATGGACATGGCGAAGTATCATTTTAGCTTCTTTCCAATGGATTTCATGGGGTGTTTGCATATACCGAGCAACAAGACCAACAACAAAGGAAAGATCAGGACGGGTATGAGTCAAGTGTAAGAGGCTACCAACTAACTGACAATACAGGGTGGCATCAACTTCGGGAGAAGTACAAGTGGTAGTAAGCTTGACTCCAAGATGGAAGGGAGAAGGGGTTGGTGATCTGGATTTATTTTCGGCACGAAATGAGAGCGGAGATATAATAAAGAAATGCATAGAGATATCACATATATTCAATAATGTAGCAGAAATGTATCAGAGATGCAACCATAAATACATATATACAGTAATACACAATTTCTATTAATGAAAGAAATGTACAGAGACTGTAAAAATATAGAGTGAAAGACTCGCTAGAATGGTGGCAGCTTATCTCTGAGAAGAGACGTGATGGCTACTTGCATTCGTGAGAAGATGATTACAATGAGGCTCTGAAGGCCTTTTTACAATAAACAGGAATGCCAAAAACTCTAGACATCCAAAAATCTAACCCTAGGAGATGAAGCGCCAAAAGTCATGTGGGCCCTGTTTGGGTAAGTGAGTACATCAACTTCCCGGGGTCGTACTTTTGCATACGATCTCCGTTTTAGGCGTGTGATAGCTCGTTGGAAAGGTATCGTTGAGGAGATTCATTTTTTTTGGGGGGGGCGGGGCTCAATCATGCCTTTGGCTATCATTGAGAGCCTCGATCTCAAAAAACCTTCATCTGGGCCCTCAAAATGGCCTTGGAAGTTAAAAACTACTAAAAATAGTAAATTGTCAAAATTGCCAGAAAACTGTTTTGAGACAGTCGCAAAAGGTGGGTGGCCACCGATATCCACCTGGATCAATCCTCCCTCCTTAGGAAGCAATGGTCTCCATTGTGTTGAGTTCCCAGAAGAGAGGGAAAAGCATTTGTTGAATCTGCATCTTGGTGCGCTGCTTGTCTTGTTGGAGACGTCGCGCTGCTCAGTTTGTGGAAGTATGTTATGAACCTGTTGAGGTTGAGGTTGTTCAACAAGTCGGGATACATGAGAGGACGGTTTGCAGAAGGAATCTTTGCACTTTGCTACAGCCTTGTCGACTTGCTTCTGTTGGATAGAAGGTGCTTGGGGCAAGGTTGTAGTGGTTCCAATGTCCTTCTATTCCCCTTTTGAACAGATTGTGAAGAAGTTGAATTTTGCAGTATGAGATACTACCTTGCAAAACTTTTTTGGTAGAGCAGTAGTCGGAACTACCTCTGGTATTCTATAGAGATGACCCCTCAAAGTAACAATGACACTGCGGGGTCGAGACTCATAAACAACATGGCAATTCCACATATATGGTTGGCCCAAGAGAACATCAAAGACATCTAGTGGGGAAACATCACATAATACCTCATCCTTGAAGGGCTTGATGCCATATGACAATCGACACTGCTGGATGACACAAAGATCTCGTCCTTGGCGAAGCCACCCGATGTTGTATGGCTGCGGGTGTGGTGTTGTCGACAATCCCAACTGTTTGATGACCTCTGCTGAGATGAGGTTCTTCTGGCTTCCGCTATCAACAATATAATGCAGTGAGGTCCCCTTCACCCACATCTGTGAATGAAAAAGGCGCTCCCCCTCTTCAGGATATGTTGGTTCTTATGGTTGAATTGTTGCAGTCGTGACAATAGCAGTGGGGTCTGCGTCGATGATCTGTCCTTTACCAGTATTTTCAGAATCAGATTCAGAATCAGGGTTCAACTCCTTGTCTTTGATCTCAGCCACCAATGACTATTTTGAGCGACATTCATTGGTGTTGTGCCAAGGGCTTTTGTGGAAATCGCACCATTTTCTGGTGTCCTTCTTTGTCTTCCCGTGACTCTTCTTTTCCTGTGGCTTGGACTGGTTTTCGGGAGACTGTCTGTTAGGGATGTCTTTGTCATACTTTGGTTGTTTTGGATTTGTAGACCCAAACTCCAGTTTGTTCTGGTGCTTAAATTTCTGCTCGATTTTAACAGCATATCGATAAGCAACACCAAGTGATGAGATATCCAGAAAATCCATTTCATTTTGGATGTATCTGTGTAGAGCCCCATGGTATTTCAAAACCAAATGTCGTTCGAAGTCTTTGATACCTAGCTTGGTGCACAAGGTATGGAAGGTATTGGTAAACTCCAGAACTTCTTGGCCCCTCTCTTGCCGCAGTTTGGTCCATCAAATGTACTGGTCCTCATAGTTGCCAACAGGGTAATACTGTTCCTTTACCGCATCCACAAAAAAATTCCAAGTGGGATTGACCCCATATATTCCAAACTCCTATGTGGAACTTTTCTCCCAGTAAGTTTCCCACCAATGTTTAACATGAGGGAGAGCTTTAAGGAGTGCGAAGGTGATCTTTTCTTTGTCAGAAAAATTGTGAACAGAGAAATAACCTTCTAGCAGAGTTAACCATTTTTCTAGGGCTTCTGCATCTATCTGTCCTTCAAATACAGGAATATAAAAATTAACTTGTATCTTGAAAGGCGAGGTGTCTCCAAAGTGGACGCTTGATGAAGATGCATCTGATGCTATCGTCAGGCCTTGAAGGATGTGGGAAAAATTCTCCATCATTTCGTCTCTCTGTCGCGTGAGAGCTTGCTCAAGCAACAGATTGATAAGATCGTCTTCTCCGTTGTTTTTCTTTTCTTCCACCATTGAGGGTTTCTTGGGTGTGCGAGAGCGATTGTCTTCAAGAGAGACAAGCTTGAGACCCAACTTGCTATACTCGTACCTTGTTGGGGACATGCACTGAAAAAACGATCAAGAACAACCTACTCTAATACCACTGATCCAGATTTATTTTCGGCATGAAATGAGAGCGGAGATATAATAAAGAAATGCATAGAGATATCGCAGATATTTAATAATGTAGCAAAAATGTATCAAATATGCAACCATAAACACAAATATACAATAATACTCGATTTCTATTAATGAAAGAAATGTACAGAGACTGTAAAAATATAGAGTGAAAGACTCACTAGAATGGTGGCAGCTTATCTCTGAGAATAGACGTGACGGCTACTCGCATTTGCAAGAAGATTATTACAATGAGGCTATGAAGGCCTTTTTACAATAAACAGGAATGCCAAAAACTCTAGACATCCAAAAACCTAACCCTAGGAGATGAAGCACCAAAAGTCATGTGGGCCCCGTTTGGGTAAGTGAGTACATCAACTTCCCGGGGTCGTAACTTTTGCATACGATCTTCGTTTTAGGCATGTGATATCTTGTTGGAAAGGTATCATCGAGGATATTCATTTTGGTGGATAAATCATGCCTTTGGATATAATTTAGAACCTTGATCTCGATAAAACTTCATTTGGGCCCTCAAAATGGCCCCGGAAGTTAAAAATTGTTAAAAATATTAAATTGCCAAAATTGCCAGAAAACTGTTTTGAGCCAGTCAGAAAATATGTGTGACCACCGATATCCACCTGGGTCATTTGGTTTACAATCATCCATGTGAAAGCGATGAATAAGGTCACAAGCATACTTAGACTAGGAAAGAAAAATTCCTTCATTGGCTTGCAAAACTTGGAGGCCAAGGAAATAGTGCAAAAAGCTTAAGTCTGTCATTTCAAATTTCTTCTTAAGGTTGGTTTTCACATGGTTTAAAATTTTTGAGTCACTACCAGTAAGGATAAGTTCATCAACATAAAGGACAAGGATGATGAGATGACTTCCTACTTTCTTGGTATAGACATTAGGATCATAATGGCATCTAGAGAATCTGGTGTCAAAAAGAAAGTTGTCCATTTTGGCATACCAAGCTCAGGGAGCTTGCTTAAGACCATAAAGGGATTTCTTAAGGCGACAAACAAGGCTAGAGTCATCTAGATATATCCAGAAGGTTTTTCCATGTATATTTATTCTTGCAAATCTCCGTGCAAGAAGGCGGATTTAATATCCATCTGATGGACCTCCTATTTATGTGAGGCAGGAAAGGAAAGAACAAGGCGGATGTAATTCATTTTGGCTACAGGGGCAAAGGTTTTATTATAGTCAATTCCTTCAACTTGGGAAAATCCTTTGGTAACTAATCGAGCCTTGTGTCTTTCAACACTTCCATATGATGCATACTTAGATATGTAGACCCATTTACATCTGACAAGTTTTCTTCCTTTTGGAAGAGGTACAAGATCCCAAATATCATTTTCCATTAAAGAATGATACTCTTCATTCATTGTTGTATCCCAATATGGATGACCTGAAGCTTCTGCAAATGTATCTAGATCATGAGTCTCTGAAACTTGATCCAAAAGAGAAGAGGCTCACTGGAACTGTGAACATGTCTGATGTTAGTCTGAAGGATCACCGACAAGATCACCATCTAGGAAGCGGTGGAGCTGGTGCTAGTTCAGGTTCAAAGGACTCATCTGGAGGAAGGTGAGAAGGTGGAGGTGGGTTTTCATCCTCATTATCATCATTTGAATAAGAAACCATAATAGAAATAGAATAAGGCACAAACACTGAAGATGGGTTGCATGCCGAAGAAGGCACAAACGTCAAAGATGGCTCGCAAGCCGAATAAGGCACAATCGTCGAATTAGGCTCACAGGCCAAGATATTTTCATCAAATTTAACATCTCTTCTAATAATAATTTCATTACAATGTGGTTGAAGAAGTCTATAATCTTTGACATCTTCAGAATAACCAACAAATATACACTTCTCACTTTTAGGATGCAATGCTTTCCTTTTCTCATCAGGAATGTGAGCCCATGCTATATTGCCAAATACACTGAAGTGACTTACATCTGGTTTAATTTTAGTCCAAGATTTTTTTGGTGTTATACTTTTAAGAGCCTTTGTGGGAGTGCGATTTACTATTTAATTTGCACAGTTGATGGCTTCCGCCCAATACTTCAGACTTAATCCCTTAGATTGGATCATACAATTAACCGTTTCTTTTAATGTGCGGTTATTTCTCTCAGCAACACCATTTTTTTGTTGTGTATATGGAACAATGTGTTGCATTTGGATGCCTTGTGTGGTGCAATAACTTGTAAAATTATTGTTCACATATTCACCTCCATTATCTATTCTTAACCTTTGAATTTGATGTCCATATTACTTTTCTATAAGGGCCTTGTAGGCCAAAAACTTGTCAAAAACTTCGCTCTTAAGTTTTAAGAAGTAAACCCAAGTACGTCTGGAAAAGTCATAAATGAAAGTTAAGAAATACTTGCACCCAGAAAAAGGAGTAGAAAGTGGACCACACAAATCACTATGAACAAGCTGCAAAGGGCCCAAGGTGTGCCAAGAGGCACGTTTGTCAAAACTATCCCGATGATGTTTGCCGAGAAAAAAATGGGCACAAACACAATCTCTGCATGAAATAGGAGGAAGTCCAGTCACCATCTGTTGATTACATAGTTTCTACAATGAGCGATAATTTAAATGGTCAAACTGCTCATGCCAAAGTTTGCTCAAGTCATCACTATGAGCAACAAAAACTAATGAAAAATATGATGACCCAAAGTTGTTAAACTTGTACAACCTGGTAATATCATCAACAATTCCAGTTGCAAGAACATGCTTAGGATATTTTAGATCCTTGATTACAACTTGGTGAGGTGAAATCTCCACGATTTTACCTTCACTTGAATGAGTGATTTGATATACTGATAAATGGTTGGAAGAAAGACTTGGAACACATAATACATCATTGAAATGACCATTATCTACTTGACTTGTTCCAGATACCACAACACTAAGAGATCTATCATCACCAACAAATATTTTCTTGGTGTTACATTCATTTAGAGCATAAAATATGTCTTTATCCTTAGCCATATGATAAGATGCTCCAGAATCAATAAGCCACTCATAAGAAGAATAAGTAGAAGTTGTATTGAAGGAGAAACCAAAAGCAGAAAGTGCATGTCCATGAGAAGAAGAAGAAGAAGTAGAATCAATATTGATGTTGTGCTTCTTCATCGTTGCTTCTAAAGCCGCCATCTTCTTGAAACATTTGGACTCATCATGACCATCTTTATCACAAAAGTTGCAATGTCCGTTAGTCTTCTTATTATTATATTTTTCTCCTTTGTCACCATTAGGAGCTAAAGCTGTTTGAGTGTGTTTGGGACCCTTATGTTGCTTGTTTTTGTAGTGAGGATGTTGCTTCTTGGGATTCTTGGGTTTATCTTTTTGTTGGGCGACTAAGGCTTTTTTGGAGGTACTTGTAGTGCTAATCACTCCAAGTTGTACAAGCTTATCTTGCTCTCTAATCAAAGCATCACAAAAAGACTCAAGAGTGGGTCTTTGATAAGATTTCCCTAGAGCCTCTCTCATGGAATAAAAGGTACATACAAACACAAAATATGCACTACCTAGCTTAGACAGAATAAGATAGATGCAATGCTCTTCCTCGATCTTTATCTCACATTCTTCACATAAAATTCTGAGTGTTTTAAACTTAAATAGATAGTCTCTAATGCAAGAAAAATCAGTTGGACTTAAAGCCAATACTTGATTTTCTAACTATTGTGCTCAAATAATATTGAGTTTACCAAACACATATTCAATCTTTTCCCAAGCTTCATTGGGGTCATCAATTTATTTAAGGTGGAACCTTAAATCATGAGAGATGGACATTCTGATTAGTCAATGTGCTTTTTCACTCCTATTATCTCATTTGACTTTCTTATCAACATCAGTGGGTTCTTTTTCCTTTCCCAAGGTAATCCGGTACAAGCCTTTACTTCTTAATAAAGCCTCCATATGAGATTTCCAATGGAAGTGGTTGATGTTGGTAAACAAAAGATTACTAGAAGAAACCATATTAAATATGTAGATAACACAGATTTAAAAACTGAAACTAATGATCTGGATGGAAAGATATCGAAAGATCTCGAAAGATTAGGTGGTTTAAAAAAAAATGGCACTAAAAATAGACTTCAGATGTGAAAGCTATGCCATTTTTCAAAAAAAGCATAAACGGTAACCAAAGGACCACATGGTGGTGTAAGTTGCTTTATGAAGTGACCCACTTTTATAAAAAGAAGTGGGGATCACTTTTACAATGAAATTACTTTATAAAATAAAAGTTGCATGCAAAATAAATAACTTTAAAATAAAATATTAAAGCTACTTATAGTGATTCACTTTTATACTTGAAGTGAAATACACTTTACAATTGAGTATGAACTTTTAAAAAAAAAGTAACAAAAATAGAGACTTGAACTCAAGACCTCTTACTTAATAAAGCAACTTTTAACCAAATGAGCTAGAAAAACATATTGTATTGTTTAGCAAGAGGATTGTGGTTGTTTTTGTCGTTGAAGGCCTTGGAGAGCATGCTAAAACTATTTTCACACAAGAAAAAAAATTCGCTTCTCGATGACAACAAGGGTTAGATCTTGATTAGCTTATCTATAAAATGCACTTTTTCCTATTTGTTTTTGATTTGTCAAGATCGCACAGGGCGCGGGGCAAAGAAAATACGCAAATATAAAAGTGTAGCAACCCATAAACAAACAATATAAAACTGAATTAAAACCAAAATAATACTCTTTAAAAATTTAAAATGGCATATTCAGGCTTTATACCTCTTAATCTGACTGAAATGGCTGTATCTTGGGAAAACAAAAACCTTTTCGAGTGAAATGAAAAGTGTTCCTGACTGAAATGAGCACTCCATACACAATGGTACAGTCTTCTTATCCCATAAATGTATGGAAATGGCATAAAATAGAGATGAGGCAACTCGGCTTCACGATCTCAATCTACAACAAGAGCGGGTCTTCAAACAAGCTCTGATACCATGTTTGACAACACATGCATTCCAATAGAGGATGAACACCTTCAGTAAACACTCACACAACCAGATCAAATATCAACACACTAATGTTTTGACGTGGTAAAACCCCTACGGGGAAACATCCACGACCCCAACCAACGTGACCACTTGGAACAATTTATTAATGCAAAAGAAAAATATTACAGAGAGATTTTACAAGAGAGTTTCTCACAATCGATCATCGACAAATGAACCTCCATGCTCTTTAAATAGAGATCATGTACCAATTAGGTGTTAAGCCACAAATCAATGGCTATTAAGATCGAGGAGAATATGATCTGTCGGATCAATCTATGTCAGGAACATATCGGGGCCATCGGATTTCCTAACTACAAATGCATATTAATGCATACTAAAGAAACACACTAAGAAACACACTTTTACCTAACGACACATTAGACCAAGTAGATCTTAACTAACTCCTAAGTGTCTAAATATCCTAATAGTTTTGTGGGAGTATTTTTTCAATGATCCAAGTGCCATAATTTAAACCTCAAAAAATAGAGATATATTTTTGAAGACTTCATTTAGTTGGTCATGCACTACATCATATGAACATGAGGAAATCAATTTTTTTGAACAACATTAATCTTAAGGTGTTACTAACTCTTCACAGCCAGATGCAAAATAAATGTATATATTAGGTCTAACGAATCACATGCACAATGTGAATCCATGGAATACCTTTACAGGGGTTCAATATAAAATATTTAGGGTTGCATGATTATTTCTTTATCGACTGAAGATCGATGTGGTTATCCATTCTAGATTGAAAAAGTTATGAAAACCAATAAAGAAAATGTTAGGATCCGATCCTAACCCCTCTCCATGGGTCATTAGTTAGTAGGATATGTTTTTCTATATAATAAAGGTTGACATTAGTTAATAAGGCCTAATAAATAAATGAGAATAGGTCAATGTAAGAAGACCTAATAGAAGCTTCTGCTTTTGGAAAGATCTTCCTCTAGAAGTTTCCTTAGAAGGTAGAATTAGTAAAATTAAGTGTAGGAGGCATGGTTTAAGTTTGTCTTAGAGATTATTGTAATAGAGCTCTGCTTTGTTGGAGGTTGCCCTCTCGAAGAGGCATGTGAACACTGCTATCATTAATAAAGGTGCTCTTTCTAGTGTTATTATGGTATTATTCCAATATTGTCATGTATATATAACTGTTGTATTTTGATTGCTTTCTCAATATTTATGTTCTGCATCTTATATTATATCTGGAATATTGCAAGTGGTATCGGAGCTCTTTCCAGGGAACGACTTGTGGGGTAATTTTTTTCCAGGGTAGAGACATATTCTGATGCCTTTAAGCTACAAAGATCAGTCATTACACACATAAGCCCACAGTCGGGGAGTCATACACGTAGGAAATACAAGTGGTTTTTAAGTGCACATCTGTTGGCCACCCTTGTAACCCTTGTTGGTACCCCTTCGAGTGGTAGTGCATCAGAAAACACCTGTATACAGATCGACCTAGGAATCATGAATCCCTCCATAGATAAATCGATCGGGCTCCTGACTGCTATAGTGTCACCGAGAAAAACACCCGGGAAGATACTGTCTAGTACCTAGGTAGTTGGGTAGTACAGATAAAGGTACAATCTAGCCTCCTTAGTTGGTTCCATAAGATATTGGGACAAGTACTATTGTTGGATCGCGCACATATATCAGAGAGCTATAACACAGGGAAAACCCTTGTATGTAGAACCCTTGAATACCCTAACCCTTGGGACAACAAAATCAACATAACAGACAAGATCTATTGTCGTGCAATTGTGTCTACTGCATTCTGGGTGCAAAATTCCTACATATTTATTCCTGTTTTCAAATTTCCGTGGTGAGTAGTTTCGAGGTTAATTGCCTGATAATCCACAGTTGGTGTCATTTTTGTCATCAACATTTCGAATCTGAATCGGGATTCATCATCAGGACTAATCATCAGTTACAAAGCTTGCTGATCTTCATCAATTAATAGTAGATGCAGGACAGTTTCGAGATTTGTAATTAGGTTGGCTAGTTATAACGTCCTATTTCTAAAACTGAGGAAAATTTAATTCAATTTTAGGGTTAGTAAATTAGGTTATTGATAATACTTCATAATTCTAGGTTTTCGATAATATTATAAATAAGACTACTAGGGTTTTAATAGGATAAAGTAGTGTGAAAAGTTATATATATGCTAGGGTTAATAAGAAATTTACTAAATAGGGTTAATTTATGTTTATTAAATAGGGCTAATTTATGTTTTTATAAGATCTTGTATTATTATTAGGTCTAGGTGTTAAGTTTAATTAGTTTTAAAGTAAATCTAGTGTTTTTTATAGGATAAATAAGTGTTAAGATTGTGTATTAGTTATATTTATTCCTGTTAAGAATTTGGCCATTGTGTCACTGCAGTATTATTCAACTCAGAGTATAACTCAGTAGGAGTATAAAAATAAATAAATTAAAGTCTGGGGCCTATTAGCACCCTTATTTGTAACCTAGTCCATTGCATTCCTCTCTTCATTCTGATCGCAGTGGTACCCTTCACTTTTAAGACTTTTTTTTTTCTTTGCGGTCCCACCCCTTATCAAGAGACCCTTATTTGACACCTATCCCATTGGATTCCTCTTTTTTCCATGATCAACCTAATACCTATCAAATTTTGTGACCTGAAATTTCATCCCGACACCTCACCTGCTACCCAATCCTCCACCATGCCTACTACCCACTCCCAGATCCATGACAGCCTGGAATCTAAGAAAACAACCCTAGAGGAATCAAGGTATTACATGAGTCAATATCCTAGAAACTAAAAGAGTTGTTGCATGACCTTAAGGATAATCATGTTGAGCACATTCCAACAAACCCACAATCTTCCCAACATGAACATACTCAGTTGTCCCACTCCCCTTGGGGGTCAACACACTCTTGGAATAAGGTGCCCAAAATTGACATGCAAAAATTTGATGGTTCTAACCCAGTAGGGTGGGTGTCTCAAATGGAACAGTACTTCATCCTCCATGATATCCAGGAAGATGAGACCAAACTCCATATTGGGGTTCTATACCTAGATCAATAATGGTGGCAATGGTGGCAGTGGCATAAGAAGTGTTATCCTAGATTCCCCACTTCAAGGAGCATGTTCACCAAAGTAGTTTGTGCTCGTTTTGATCGTGAATCTCATTTTTTTGGAAATATCACAAAGCTGCACTAGACAGGATCATTATACAACTTCATCACAACATTTGAACAATTGGCTATCAGAAATGAGGGCTTATCTGATGAATTTTACCTTGATGTTTTATTAGTGGCTTAAAGGAAGCCATCAGGGCTCATGTGAGTATGCATCATCCTACTGCCTGGTTGCAGGCATGCCAATTATCCAGTGAAGAAGAGACCATCCTTCAGGCACCATCCCTGAGGTATCCACATGCCAATCGTCCTCACCTAGGGGCCACCCCGGCCCCAACACAAACCTTGAAGGTCCAAAAGTTCTCTCCAGCAGAAATGGTGGAACAACGCAAGCAAGGATTTTTCTTCTATTGTGATGAAAAGTATGCACCAGGGCATAAATGTTGAGAACAAAAATTATTCCATATTGATGCATCAACTTCCTCCCCCCATGAAGACACCCCATTAGATGAAGCTTTGGACCCAGAGGAGGCTTCATCCAGTGATGATACTGAAGATCCAGTTGTCAATCCTGCAGACTCACTGGAACCGGTCATTTCACTTCATGCACTCTCAGGTATCTCGACCCCACAGACATTGAAGATCAAGGGCTACATTAAACATAGGCTAGTTGTGGTATTGATTGATAGTGGTAGCACCCATAATTTTATTCATCGAAGGCTTGTTGATGAGCTCCATTACTTTGTCTATCCTGTTTCTAATTTTCAAATTCTCATTGCCAATGGGGGTACTATGAAGTGTGGGGGTCACTGTGAAAATGTCAAACTCCAAATGGGTGATTATCATTTGAAAAACCACATGCTCTTTATTTCCATGGGTGGTTTTAATATTGTATTGGGAGTGGAATGGATTCACACTTTGGGACCAATCGCAATGAATTATCAAGACTTATATATGATCTTTCACCATGAGGATCATGCCTATACCCTTCGTGGTCTCCAAGCGGGCTCTCCTGAAATCATCAACTCTCACAGGATGGAAAAATTGTTGAAGAAAGGATACCATGGTGTAATTTCTCAATTTAATGCCATCTGGGTCATTGAACATGCCGCATAGGTAGTTCCTCCTAGCCTGGAACTTATTTTGGACAAGTACCCAAATGTCTCTGAGGTACCCATTGCCTTACCTCCCTCCAGAGGTGAGAATGATAATAGCATACCTCTCCTTCCGGGAAGTCAACCCCGAAATTTAAGACCCTACAAATATCCATTTTCTCAAAAAAATGAAATAGAAAATATGGAACAAGAATTACTTGAGGCAGGTGTAATTCGCCATAGTACAAGCCCATATTCTTCACCAGTAGTGATGGTCTTAAAGAAAGAGGGTACTTGGAGCATGTGTCCCGATTTTTGGGCCCTAAATAAACTGACCATCAAAGATAAGTTTCCTATTTCGGCCATTGATGATCTATTGGATGAACTCCAAGGTGCTTGTGTCTTCACCAAATTGGACCTTCGCTCCGACTATCACTAGATTCGGATGAAGGAGGCAGATATTCCAAAGAATTCTTTAAGAACTCATGAAGGACATTATGAATTCTTGGTCATGTCTTTTGGCCTATGCAATGCTCCATCCACCTTCAAAAGTCTTATGAATAAACTTTTGAAACCTTACCTTCAACAATTTTTCCTGGTTTTCTTTGATGACATACTCATTTGCAGCTGCACCTGGGATAGCCACCTTCTTCATGTGGACAAAGTCCTTCACTTGCTACAGGACAACCAATTGCTTGTAAAAAATACCAAATGTTCCTTTGGATCCAATGAAGTGGAGCACTTGGGACACATTGTGAGTCACGACGAAGTGAAAGTGGACCCCAAAAAGATACAAGCTATGCAGGAGTGGCTGTGACCCATGACCTTAAAGAACCTATGGGGTTTTCTCGGTCTCACAAGCTATTACAAGAATTTTTTCCACCATTATGGCCAATTTGCTAAGCCCTTGACCGACCTTCTCAAGAAAAATGCATTTCATTGGAAACCTGCTACGGAGAAAGCCTTCAATGAGTTAAAGCAAGCCATGTGCACTACTCCTGTTCTAGCAGTGCCTGACTTCAATAAAATTTTTATGGTGGAATCAGATGCTTCGGTCACTGGTATAGGTGTAGTCCTCACCCAAGAGGTTCAACCTATAACCTTTACTAGCCAAGCATTGAGTGGATGTAACTTGGGTAGTCCACTTATGAAAAATAAATGTTGGCTATTATACATGTGATGCACACCTAGAGGCCCTACC
Source organism: Picea engelmannii (assembly GCA_009831015.1). NCBI lineage: Eukaryota > Viridiplantae > Streptophyta > Pinopsida > Pinales > Pinaceae > Picea > Picea engelmannii. The sequence goes on from ML804112.1 coordinate 18,273, forward strand.
TTTTGGGACGCCATTTTTAGATCAAAACAAATCACCATAGTTTGAAGTATTTTTTGGAGCAGAGGTTATCCTCCCCTGAACAAAATAAGTGTCTGACTAAAATGTTGGGTTATGACTATGAAATCATATATAAAAAAGGAAAATACAATATAGTGGATGATGCTTTGTCACAGCAACATGAGGAGGATGGCTCCCTCTTTGCCTTATCCTTACTAGTCCCTTATTGGATTGAGGAGGTATGCTAAGAGTGGCTCACACAATCGACTATATCCAAGCTCATTCAACATCTTCAGGAGGACCCTAATCCTCCCACTGGCTACACTTGGCAGGACAATACTCTCCGATATAAGGATCACTTGGTTATATCACACTCTTCAACACTCGAGTAGAAACTCTTATCATAGTTGCACTCATCAGCCATTGTAGGTCACTCGGGTTTCCAAAAGAAATATGCTCATGTCTGTTGTTATTTTTTATGGACATGCATGAAGAAGGATATACTTCAATTTGTCACCGAATGTGAGGCGTGCCAACACAATAAAGGTGAAACTGTCAAGTCGCCAGGCGCCCTACAACTTTAGATTTTAACCTTGTACAATATTTACTGCAAACAGATTTTCAGTAAAAGAACATAAAATATACAATGGAAAATACAAACATTACATAGAGATTTCCCCCTTGGAAACCCAAACCAGGAAAACCAACATATTCTATATTCATTCATTGTGATACATTGTTTACAATACAATATACATATAGGAGCCATCGACATCCAAAAACCTAACCCAATGACCTGGATTAGTCAACAACCCTAATTCCTTAATCGGAAATAAAAAACCATCGGAAAAAAACCATGTTCCTAAAAATCACCTAACAATGGACACAAAAATTGAGGCAACACGAAAAATGAGAAAAAAATGTGACACATTTCTCGAGGAAAAAATGCGCTAGTGGCCCCCCCTCAAGCCCCCCTATGCACCCGGCGCACCGTAGACACTACTACTCATGCAAAGAATATGACACATACCCAACAACAACCACTACACATTCCATCTTCAATGTGGACAAACATCTCCATGGATTTTATAGTGGGCCTTCCTAAAGCTGGGAACAAATCCATCATCATGGTGGTGGTTGATCACCTATCCAAGTATGCTCATTTTTGTGCTTTACCTCACCCTTTCACAACCACACTTGTTGTGCAATTTTTCCTTGATCATATTTTCAAGTTACATGGCATGTCAACCTCTATTGTATCTGATCGTGACCCCACTTTCACTACCACCTTTTGGCAAGAGTTGTTTAAATTACAGGGCACCCAACTAAGCATGAGCACAACTTATCACCCCTAGTCTGATGGCCAAATGGAAGTGGTCGAGAAATGTTTGGAAACCTACTTGTGGTGTTTTGCTTCAGACAAATAGCACTAGTGGGTGCAATGGCTTCCCTTGGAAAAATGGTGGTATAATACTTCTTATCACACAGCCACTAAAATGACCCCATATGAAGAAATGTATGGCCAACAGCCTCTGACGGTCACTACCTATCTTCCATGCACATCCAAGGTCCAATCTATTGATACCATGCTACAAGGTTGCACCACCACCTTCATGACTCTGAAGAATAATCTCCACATGGCCCAAAATCGCATGAAACAACAGGTTGACCAACAATGTTCTGAAAGGGTTTTTTAGGAAGGGGATCAAGTGTTTCTCTGGCTCCAACCTTACAAGAAAACATCTATCAAAGCTCAAGGACATCATAAGTTGGCACCCAAGTTTTATGGTCCCTACCATATCATCAAGCATATTGGCTCAGTCACTTACAAATTGTCTTTTCCGGCTACTTCCAAAATCCATCCAATGTTTCATGTTTCCTGTCTGAAGAAAGTGGTGGGATAGAATTTTCGAGTTCAAACCATCCTGCTGGAATTAGATGAAGAAGGCTCCTTGTGGCTCCAAACTAAAGCAGTCCTCAACCACTATGAATGTCAGGTGTGTGGAAAAACCATCAAGGAAGTGTTGATCAAGTGGAAGGACACATCACTAGACGATGCAACCTCATAACCTAGAACCATACTTTAGTAGTTTCCACACCTACAACCTTGAGGACAAGGCTTCTTTTGAAGGGAGAGGGCATGTTAGGATTTGATCCTAACCCGTCTCTATGGGTCATTAGTTAGTAGGATATGTTTTCTATGTAATAAAGGCTGACATTAGTTAATAAGGCCTAATAAATAAATGAGAATAAGTCAATGTAAGAAAACCTAATAGAAGCTTCCACTTCTAGAAAAATATTCCTCTAGAAGTTTCCTTAAGAGGTAGAATTAGTATAAATAAGTGTAGGAGGCATGGGTTAAGTTTGTCTTGGATATTATTGTAATAGAGCTCTGCTCTGCTAGAGGTTTCCCCCTTGAAGAGGCATGTGAACACTGCTATCATTAATAAAGGTGCTCTTTCCGGCATTATTATAGTATTATTCTGATATTGTCCTAGATATATCATTGTTGTATTGTTATTTCTTTCTCAATATTTATGTTCTGCATCTTATATTATATCTGGAATACTACAGAAAATGAAGAAGTTATAGAAATTGAAGTACATTAGTACACAACAAGTACACACCCATTTAGTGGAGCGTACAAGCTAGAGATGGTAATGCATAAATAGGTCAACAAAAATAGAAAGAAAAGGGTCAAAATATTAATAGCCTCTCATTGACATCTTAAAGAAAAATATATTGACTACTTTTTTATGACTTCCATTTTACAAAGAGAGTCACTCTTCACTACAAGGCTGTAGATATTATCAAGAGATTGTCAACACAAGAAATAGTTGAAAGATGGGGTGTTTGGTGAACTTTTTTTGTAGATAAATAAGGCTTCTAACATTTTTTTTTTTTTTTAGTAAAAAACACAGATCCTGTTATATTAATGCTTCAAAATTACACCATGACATTGAGGTGCCAGTTGTCCCGCCTGTGAAGGAAACCGAGACAACTGGCCTGTCCAAAATAGCATGCAAGTTCAAACTCTCATTTTGCCACTCTGCCCGAAGGAAACCAGGGTGCGTGACCAGTTTCAGCAGTAGTTTGATAATTTCTATTCTAACGGTAACATGGATATGAACTAGAAGAGCTACATCTCTAATAAACATTAAAAAGATAGAGAGTGTTAGACAAATCTGAACAGGAGAACCTATTAACGGGTGTCTTCGCGGTCGTCCGTTTCCTTACCGCTTCTAACATGAATGGTATAGAGTTGAGCGCAGGTGGGGCATTGTCGTCATGGGGTGGCACTGGAGTAAGTTGCGTACAACATATCCAGGCGTTGGCTAACACGAACAACCCTGAAGATTTGGTCATCCACCATGCTGCGGACCTTGAAGATCAAGTTCAGGTGCTCCGGGTGAAGAAGTGGTGGTGGGGGTGGCGACTTGTGCTTAGTGTCTGTCTCCTGATGTGCATGCTGCGTTCTCTACAACTGTAATTCATTGTTGCCTTCCGGAAGCTCTTCCTCAACCAAGCAGGTGGCGAATTTCTCAGTGGGAGCGTCGTTGGACCATGTTCTTCTCGCGGGAGGGGAGGTGGTACTTCTGCTCCAATGCACGTCGAGGGGTTCCAATTGTCCGGGACCATGAACATTCGGCTTTCAGAGAATTCGTGGGGGAGTTCCATCGACGGAATTTCCTCGACATAAGTTCTGGGTGGCGAATCTATTGTTGTGGCCTCCCCGGGTCTCTTCCTCTTAGCAGGAACCAGAGCTCGCTCGAATTGTTTGTGCCTTTTTCATCGAGAGTTGGCCACGTACCACCCTACTCCTCTGCGGGGTCTTCATCGAGCTCGCAGCATGATGAGAATGAGGACGAGAGCCAGAACTTCCCCTGCGTGCCTGCTCTTGCTCGGCTCTGTGAGCTGCAAATGCATTCTGAGGCTGTCGAGAGGGTTGATAAGGGCATAAATGATGGCGGTAGCCATTAAGGCCGAGGGCTTAATGCTCTGGCTGGCCATCCTGTTCGTGCAACTGAGAGGCCCTGTCAAAAGGTGGAGGCCGACTGTGGTAATGGCCCTCATAACTAGTGGGGATATGAGGGCGGTTGGCCGCCATGGCTTCTAACATTTATAATAATGCATGCATTTGAAGACTTTGTTGGTGCACTTATTGATAATAGAGAGGAACATGGGTCATATATATGTTCATCCAATAATTCATCTAAAGATAATGCAAATTTTGTTGGTGTCTTAAAATCCATGAATGAGTTTAATAATTGTCTCAAATATTATATATATATTTTTGCTAATGTGATGTTTATATGTTAACTCTAAAGCAGTGTTTGAACTTACATACCATCTTCCATGAAATTGTGATCATTTCTATAATTCTTATATTATATGAGTTGACTATGGATAATGTAACAAGACTTCTTAGCTTATATCATTTGAGTGTGAAAAATGTAACAATGTTTCTTATGAAATAATTTGTGTTGACTTCAATGCAATTTGTATTGATTTTTTATTAACAAATAAATAAAATAATTAGAAGTAATGTTCAATTTTAAATTATGGGGGATAATGTCATGGCATTATTTATAGTTTGGTTAAAAAATGTTGTTAAACATGTATTTGAAAAAAAATAGTGATATTGGTGGTACTACTATACCATAATTTTTTAAAAAATAATAATTTTTTAGTTAAAAAAGGTGCCTTATGTGATATACTAACCCTAAATGAGTGTTAGTTTTAAGGTTTTGTTTGCAATGGTATTGATTTCTTAGGACACAGTTTAAAAAATGTTGTAATTTTAACTATCCTAAAAAGAGTGCTATAAGTTAAAATCAACCATTGAATGATTGATTTTAAGGTTTTGATTGCAACAATACTAGTTGTTAAGGCCACAGTTTAAAACATTTGTAATTTTAACTCTGGAAAAAAAAAGGAGTGAAAAACGAAATTATTGGTAGCACACTTTTTTATTCAAGTGTTGATTTTAAAGTTTTGTTTTTCAAATATTATGGGTTTTTAAGGCCATGGTTGCCAAATGTTGTATTTTTAACATCAAAAGAAACAAGTGATACTAGTAGCACCATTTTTCGATTCAAGTGTTTATTTTGAGGTTTTTAATGAAAAAATAAATGTTTATAAAGCTAGAGTTCTCATTTTGAGATCACAGTTCTAATCAAGTTGATAATTGTCTTTCTAACACATTTTCTTTTTGCAATAGAAAGGAGAACTTGAGAACTTGATATATAGAGTTTAATTAGAACTATCCACATTCATATTGTCTACAATGAATGTTGATCTTGGAGCTTCACCTTTATTACTCATTGATCTTATTATCTTTACTTTTTTCCACAAAAAAATTCTCTTTATATTTATATTGAAATATAATTGTTCACATATCAGAGTTTTACATCAAAATGTTCCCATAGTTCTCGTGAGCTATCCAACACATATACTGAATAAAGGGTACTATAACCTCCAACTAAATCTCCATCTATCTCTAAGAGTCCCATAAATACATTTTATATATAAGGCTTCATATAGTCCGATCATCATGCTACACAAAAGGCATCCCCTACAAAAAGGAAAAACACCCTCTAGTATAAACTTAGAAACATAGTTGGGCCCTCATGACCCTCTTCACATAGATGGTATGCAATGTTTCTGGGATACTTTAGGAGCACCTTCTTTGATAACTGATGCGCCTCTTGATTTTTTTCTCTGTAAACATGGCCAAAGGAAATAGTCTTGAAGAGTTTGATGAGATCAGATATCCTTTCCTTCCAACAATCCAAGGTAACAACCTGTAATGAACCTTTCCCCTTTAGCCAATCTATGACTATTTTGGAGTCTCCTAGGACAAGGATATCGGAGATAGATATTCGATAATCCAAGGTAAGTAATTCCCATACCCCCATAAGCTCAGATCTGGTATTTGTTCTGTGTCCACAATTTATAGTCCATTTATATGATGAATGTTCATTGATCTTTATCACTCTACCTACCCCACTTTGTTCACCATTTTGTTGAGCAGTCTGATCAAACCACCCAATAATATTCTGCCCAGATGTCAATCCATTAGCTGCTCTTAGGACTGGTACATTAACATTTTTCTTGGGGCCATCCAGTGCGGCTAGAGATTTGTAGACCACCTTCTGAATTGAACGATTTCCTTATTCAAAGATGGAGTAATTTTCTTTCAATCTAGATGTACCAATAGATGTAGGTTGGCAAGGAAGGATAAGTTCGATTCTGATCATTCCAAAATTTAAAACACTCAGTAATTGATGTACCATTCCACCTAGATGTGAGAGGAATTGCTACTTTGTTTTTGTCCCAAACATAAATAGTACAGGAGAAATTCACAAACAAATGTTTTACAGTCTCCCAATTGTTTCTGCACAGATAACATAAACCTGGTCCTATAAGTCCTTTGTGTTGTAAATCATCCCATGTGAGGATTTTGTTTTCTGCAACCAACCAAACAAAGAGTTTGATTTTTAGTGGACAGTCCCATATCCACAACTTTTTCCTCCATCCTCCAATCTTAAATGTCCATTGTTTTGTCTCTGAGGCATTGTAAAAACAAATTGTTGTTAGTTGGCCTGAAGAATTGCCACCGGTCCATATCAATACATCTAGTCTAGCTTGCAACTGAACACCCAAGTCTATTAAATCATTTTTGTACCACTCCCATTCAAGCGCTATATCTCCCACCAGGCCCACCTCCTCACTGTCTAGCTATATGGAGCATATTGTGCCAGGGTGCAGTGTGCGACTAGCCTGATACACATAGTATATATTTTTATGATTGAGAATTGATACCAGATCTTTAGACAATATCACATGTCTTCCCATCCCAAAGATCTTATCTTTTCCAATAATGATGGAATTCCTCGAACCCGGGATCCAAGTTATCCAATGTAGAATAAGATGAATAAATTTTTGGAGGAGTCTCCATGTATGTGATCCCTGCGCCACTAATCTCGATGTCGATCTTAGCCACCTAGTAACTGACCCATGTGGAATATACTTGTCTTTAAAAACATGTTGCCAAATGACACTTTTCATCATAACTCTTGAAAGTGTATTCGTCGTCAAGGCCCTATAAAAACTGTAAATGTTCCTCAGACCCCATCCACCATACCTTTTAGGCCGAGTTATGATCTCCCACTTACACAAATGATAGATCTATTTTTGTTTCCCCCCTGATTATAAGAAAGAGAAAACTAATTGACGAATCCGATTGAGCACCGATGATGGAATATGCGCCATAACCATCCAATAGACTGGCTGGCCTTCCAGGACTTCCTTTATTAGAACATACCGTCCTCCAATTGAAAGCCATCGGTTGCACCAAAGATTGATTCTCTTTTCAAATTTTGAAATGAGCCAATGCCAATCCTCCACCTTGTAACTGTCTGGTTTTAAAAAGTAACCCAGATACTTGAACCCTTCCGAGTGAGCAATAAAATTGTACCGGAAAACTTCTTTTAGATTATCAAGAGTGTACGCCTCAACTCCATAGTGGAGAAATTTCAATTTTTGGACATTAATCAGAAGCCTAGACGCTCCACAAAAGACACTCATAATTCTATGTATCTCCTGCCATTCATCCAGTGATGCTTTTGACATAATGAGTATATCATCCACGAATAGAAGATGCAATATCTTTACTAGTCTTGAAACCTTAATGCCTGTCAACTTGCCTTTAGCTTGGGATTTTTTTAGGGAGAGGCTAAGTCCTTCCATCACAAGGATGAAAAGAAGAGGCGAAAGTGGGCAACCCTGTCTTAAACCTCTTTCACTCTGGAAGAAATTGGTCGACTCACCATTGATCATAATGGCAAAGGATGTTGAGGATACACAACCCATGTTCCAATTTGTTTTAGGAATACCAAAACCACCTTGGAGGAGTATTAAACGGAGAAAATCCTATTTTATACAGTCGTACGCCTTATTTAAATCTATATTTAGAATGATGGCTTGCAACTTTGTATCCTTTATACTATGCAAGCACTCATGGGCTGTACCTGTAGCATCTAAAATATGCCTCCCTTTTAGAAAGCCCAGATGTTCCTCAGAAAGAGAACGAGACAATATTAGTCTAATGCTTCTTGCTATGACTTTTGGAATGATCTTTTAACACAGATTACACAACGCTGTAGGTCGGAAATCTCCAAAGGATGAAGGACAACTGACTTTAGGAATAAGTGCTAAAAATGTCAAGTTTATCGACATGCTAACTACACCATTAATCCTTGATTCCTCCACAGCTTCGAGCAAGTCCTTCCCAACCAACTCAAAAAAGAATAAAAAGAACTCAATTGTCCACCAGTCTGGCCTTGGGATTTTGTCCTTAGCGAATCCCTTTAGTACCTCAAAGACTTCCACATCGGTGCAAGGACTCTCCAGTGTAAAAACTTCTTCCTCATTGACAATTCTTGGAAAGACTCTTACTGTTTCTATCTTCTCAACAATGGAATTTTTCCTAGTGTCCTGAAAAAAGGATTTGAAAAATCTCAGTGGTGCTTCCTTTATGTCCTCCTTTCCTGTATGCACACAACCAGTTTCATCCTTTATCTCCCGTAATTTTTTTTTGTTTCTTCTATGGCTAACAAAGCGGTGAAAAAATTTAGTATTTTTGTCACCACTTTGAATCCAAATAGCTCTACTTTTTTGGAGCCATCGCTCCTCTTCAACTAGTAACAACTTCTTTCAGTCAACCTCTAAATTTTTTAATCGGAAATCAAAATCTTGACTATCCACACCTTGATACTTCAGCTTGTAAAGTGTAGCTAAATCGTCTTCTATAGTTTCCATAGCTTTCTGTTCCTGTAATCTTTTTTCCTTGGACCAAACCTTTACTCAGGACTTGAGTAGTTTCAGTTTCCAAACTAATCGTCTATGAGGACCCTCCTCCATTTGGGCCTGTTGCAAATTCCACACCTCCTGTACCATTGTTACAAAACTATCATCTCGTAACCAGTTAGGATTAAATTTGAAAGGATGTACTACATACGAGATGCGAGAACCCAATTGAAGCATAACTGGTGCATGGTCAGAAATAAATGGATATTCCACCCAAGTCCTATTTCTAACCGACAATAGAAGGAGATCCTCAGATACTAAAACTTTGTCTAGTCATTTCAATATTTCATCCTCTCCACATCTATTGTTTCTCCATGTCGAAACCACCTCAACAGGCGGTATATCTATCAACTGGTTTTTAAGAAAATTTTCTTTGAAGAAGGCCACCAATGGATCTAATAAAGTTGTCGCACCCTAGACTTCTTCAACACTAGTCGTAAAACTCAAATCTCCTGCTATGATCAAATCAACCTTAGCCAACAGTCCCCTACCATCCACCTTTTCCCAGAACCGCTTTCGCTCTGTGCACAAACCATAAACATTTAAGAATTTGATCCTTCTCTTATCATATATACAAAAGCCTATCAATAAGATACCACCACAGCTTAAAAAAGGAAATAAGTTAAAAACTTTAGGGTCCCATGACACTAGTAGTCCACCAAACTTCCCTATTGCATTAACAACATAGACCATCCACTCAGTACAAATAATGTTCATAAAGTGTCTAGTCTTATCCTCGACCACCAGATTCTCTTGTAGAATGATAATGTCCAGAGAAGTTTTTGATAGTAGTCTTCTCATGGAGACCACTTTTAGGGGTCCTCCTACCCCTCTTATATTCAGAGAGACGAGGATCATGATTTATCCCCTGCAAGGGATTTCATGCCTCTAAGCGCCCCCTATTCTAGGTACGTTTCCAAATGCTGTGTCAAAAAAGAAAGATTTGTGCCCAACTTCTTACGAGCGCTCCTAGTTTTTATAGGAGAGACCTCCATCCCCATGCCTCATGACCAAGATAAATCCTTCACTGCAATCTCCCCAGAACTAGATGAGGCCCCTAGTGCTCCACTAAGGTATGATACATTAAAAACTTATTTTCCCAGAAAGGTCGGGATGGGTATTGGGCTAGAAGCCCCCCTAAAAGTTGGAACCAACGAATTTAACATACCATCCAGCAAGGGATCACCACATATAGCTCCATTATTCCCTAAGACCGTGCAATGGTCTTCGATAATCTTTTTGGGAGATAGTTCCACTAACAGAGTCTCGAGGGTTGATATAGGCATAGATAAGGGATCATTCCTAACCACTACTGGATCAGTTCTTACCGTTTTCGTCTCAGAGGATGTCCCCGATTCATTAACATGCGACGATATACTATCCGTCATGAAAGTACTATCTAGGTGGTCCTGCTCCCATGCAGATAAAGAACAATACAGAGATGGGAAAAGTGAATTGATCTTACCAACAATGGTGGCGACCGAGTTCCCAAGTGTATCCTCAGCATGCATAGTAGAAAAGCCCCCCATCTTATGCATATCTGTGAAATCCATGTAGAGGTCCTTTGACTGGTCCTCCATAGAATCCTCTGAGTCAACCATCTCGTAAGCTGGTTGGTAGTCCTTTCGTAGATGACCAATCCACCTACAAAGGGAACACTGAAAGGGTATCCCCAAGTAGTCCAGTATCTGAACTATAAAGTGACCCCGCCATTCGATTTCTAAAGACTCCAATAAACCCGCGTGAATTTCCACCTCTACCAGGACTTTTTCCATTCTTTTGTCCTTAGAAAGTAATGCTCCTTCATCAAATTTGATGAATTGACCCAGAACATTACCTATCGCCTTTGGTGCTTTGGAATTCCACATTTGTAACAGAAGACCTGGAAGTAGTACCCACAAATGTCAAAAACTGAAGTATTCAGTGGTCAGATCAAAACGTATACGCCAATGCTTTAACATTAAGCTCCCTTCCTCATAGTCCCAAAACCTGCCCAGAATGAACTCTGTGTCCTCGGGTTTTTTTAAAAATGAAGCCTAGCCAACCTCTCGGCAGTGTCAACAACTCCAAAGAATATTCTAAAACTGGCTACCAGGTGCTCATCATCCAGTCAACGATCGACATTTTGCATTGATCCCTGTAAGCGAATCTCCCCACCAGTGCACACAGAGAGAGATTACATGAGTCCTCTAAACCCACAACAACTCCCATTACCAACCTTTGTTTGGTCTTTTTAGGCTTCCACACTCTAACAACGCGCTTCGCGAAACCACCCTTAAAGTGTGAGCGACCTCCTTGAGTAGCCTCAGTCTATGTACCAACCCGAGTTGTCTTAAACCCGTTACTGACGATGTAAAACCCTTCCCTCTATACTCCAAGTCTACACCTGTAGTCTCCTTGCTACCCATACCTTCATTTGTGCATCCCTGTAAATGGTACAACATAGCGTTGTCGT
>ML804112.1:39808-86860 GCA_009831015.1 Picea engelmannii
AAATTGGATGTGCCAAGTGGAATTTACGGTAACTTCCTCACAACTTGCTGATTTTTGTCCTTTCCAGGAGATCTCACTTGTATAGAATGCCCCGCACAAAATAATTGATATCAAATTCTGAAACTCACACCCAAAATACTACATACTGTCCATGATCCAATGCAACCAGTACCACTCAATTTGGATACTCTAGCAAGAAGTTATGCTTGTTTTACCTAGAACACCTTCTTGAGACTAGTCAATAGGACTAGTCAGATACCCTCTCTTACACAAGGTGTATATACAAATTTAAGATGACCCAGAAGCTGAAATTTTTACCACAGATACCTTACTAATTTCTGTAAATGGCCTCCGGAGTTCAGGGTATGAAACGTTACAGAAAATGTTTTATAGCAAAAAATTCCGCAATGACTGATTTCAGGATGATTCCAGAACCCTATATTGTACAGGCTGTATCTCCTAAATTATAAGGCCTCAGGAGATGAATTTTGAACCCAACGTACCTTGATTCGTCTAATAAATACCCTCCAAGCGGTTCCTTCTGAAACGTTGTAGAAAAAAAGTTATAGTGAAAATTCCACGGTGTCTCAGGTGTAGCAGTGAAACCCCAAGACCTTGAGCTCTGATACCATATATTAAGAACCAAACATCAATATAGCATGGAAAAACCTCAGGAAAAGTAATCAAAGCCTTGAAACAGAGATAATTTCAGATAATAAGCCTCTTCGAGGGAGCAACCTCCTCTTACCCCACTTATATGTTCAAGTACAAGATGATTCAAAATGAAAATGTCTCCTTGGTATATATAGGAGACTAGGAGGTATAATTACAACTAATGGCCTAAAGCTGACATAAATAAAATAACATTACTAATATAATATGCCCCAATTAAGGGGTAATGATCCAACATTAGGGCTTAACATGATAACTCCCCTGCCCCACACGCCATCTTCTTACTCTGAGAGGCCCCGTCGAAAAAGGCTAATGAATAACCATCTAAGTAAAAGATATTACAATCTCTTACAGGAGCAACTAGATTTGACGATGATTGCTGCTTTAATAGTCCCATCACTTTAATGATCACAGTTTGAACATAAGGGTTCATGTTTTCAAAGATTGCTCTGTTCCTTTCATTCCATATAAACCAAATGATGATAACTGCATGAAAAGGTGCCATCGATTTATCTTTAGTCCAATTATTAAAACAACTGGACAAATCTTTACCTTCCCAGTGCCTCTTGAAATTTAGAGTGATCTTGATTCTATCCCATACCTTTTTAGTGAACAGACAGTCAATGAAAAGATGATTAATATCCTCTATGTTGTTTTTGCACAAGATACATTGGCTAGGACCTTCCCAACCTTTTTTTGTAAGATATCCCAGGTTAATAATTTTTGTTCCATGGCTAGCCAAATGCATAATTTGATCTTTAACTAAATATCCCATTTCCAGTTTTTTTGCCTCCACTCAACATTCTGAAAATTAAAAGTTGAATAAAAATCCATATATGCATTTTTAACTGATAAAATACCTGAAGAATTACCTCCGATCCACAACAATTGATCTGGGGAGTCCCTTATATTTACGCCAGCTCCAAAGAGAGCTTTAAGATAAAGATCCCACTCTACTGCTAAATTACCACTTAAGCCCAGATCCTTGCTATCGATCCAGTTCCCAAAAGAATCAACATAATTGTCTACCTTTATTGCTTGAGCTAAGCTCGAAATCCTTGCTTTTTGAAGATGTTCTATAAGCTCCCGAGAGAGAAGAGACATGTCTCTCAAACCCAGAATATAATCTTTTCCTAAAGTGATGAGATGGCCTGAACCCGATATCCAATAGAGCCAATGAGTAATAAGATGAATAGATTTTAATAAATCGTTCCATATCCTTGAGGCCGATCTCTGATGGAAGGATTCTGATCTAAGCCAATTCACAATGGTAGTATGATGTAGGTATTTATCCTTCACAATTCTATGCCATATGCCTTCCTGGGTAAGTACTCGTCATAGAGTATTTGCATTTAGTGCAGAATTAAAGTGGATTAAGTTGCGAAATCCCCATCCTCCACAGGACTTAGGACGAGATAACAAATCCCACCTACAAAGGTGATAGTGATTGGAATCCTTATTTCCCTTCCACGGGAAATTGAACATAAGTTTGCGGATTTGATTAATAATGGACCGAGGGATAAGCTCCAAAGACATCCAATAAATTGGTTGACTTTCCAGGACATACTTTAGAAGGATACAATGACCCCCCAATGATAACCACTTATTGCACCATTGACCGATCATGTTATCAATGATGACCGCCCCCCCAATGATAACGACTTATTGCACCATTCACTGATCATGTTACCAATGATGACCGCCCCCCCAATGATAACCACTTATTGTTCAACGAGCAGTGGATTGGAGTTGGTTGTTAGTTAATCAAAAGTATAGTTAATGAGTTACATGAGGAATATGTTGAATATAAAAAGTAACAATGTAGAAAGATGAAAAATCTGATAATAATAAGAATGTAGTAAATTACAAATATTTACATAGTGATCAATCTCAATCTTTCTTCTTTTGCTTTTCTACTTTTCTAGGTTGAGCAAGTTTTTCACATTTTATATATCTTAATATTATAATTGTTTAATGTGCAAATACTAATAGATAAATCACACATAACCAAACAAAGTACATGACTTCAACTTATAATATATGTTTTGAAATTTGTTTTCACTACTTTATTGCTAAATTCATTTCACTTGATGATTCAATGTATCTCATAGTTGAAGTCAATATAAATGATTAATTTACTTCATATCATTTATTCAATTAATTAATGCACCGAATCATTTTTCATTGTATTATCATTGAAATTAATGCACATTATTGTTTTATGTTATATCATTATCATTGAAATCAATGCACCCTATTGTTTTATGATGTATCATTGTTAAAATGAGTACAACTACTTTTATGCTAAATCCTTTTTTATTGTATCATCACTTAAATCAATGCATATTTTTTTGCATTGAATCAATGCAACTAATTGTTCTAAATCATAGAGCACAACTAAGATAGTTGTCTTAAAGCTTTCTCCAAGAATATCTCTACAATAGTTCACTTAATATTTAATGTTATTGTTTTCTACACACATTTTTATTTACTCAATATTATATTATTCTTTTAGGAGGGACATGTGTCAACTCCATGTTGAGTACACTTTTCACATTTTATATATCTTAATATTATAATTGTTTTAATGTGCAAATACTAATAGATAAATCACACATAACCAAAAAACGTGCACAACTTCAACTTATATATTTGTTTTGAAATTATATTATTCTTTTAGGAGGGACACGTGCCATTTCTTCAATTAATTAATGCATTGAATAATTTTTCATAGTATTGTAAATGAAATCAATGCACCCTATTGTTTTATGTTATATCATTATCAAATAGTCTAAATGTTCGACTTTGTGGCATTTTTAAGGGTATATTTTTGATCAATTTTGCCTAAAATCCGGCCAAAAACTGTTGGAACTCCAGATTTGAGTGATTGAGTCTATATAATTCGAGTGCCACGAGGGTTTTTTAGTGTGTTGAATCCATTTATGCATTCAAAAATACAATTACAACAAAGAAAATGGTGATTTCACCAAGATCTATTTCACCATATTACGGTGAAAAAGTTCAAAAGGCCGAATGTTTAGACAATGCCTATTATTATCAGTGAAACCAATGTACCCTATTGTTTTATGTTATATCATTATTAAAATGAATACAAGTACTTGATTACGACCTATTGTAAAAGTTCGACTTTTTGGAGTTTTTATGGGCATATTTCCGATCAATTTTTACTGAAATTCGGCCAAAAATTGTTGGAACTCCATATTTGAGTGATTGAGTATGTATAATTTGAGTGCCCTGAGGGTTTTTCAGGGTGTTGAATCCATTTATGCATTCAAAAGTGCAATGTAAACAACAAAAAATGGACATTTCACCGTGATTCCGGTGAAAAAGTTAAAAAAGTCAAATGTTTAGACAACTCCCTTGATTATGCTAAATCATTTTTTATCATATCATCACTTAAATCAATGCATATTTTTGCATTAAATCAATGCAACTAATTGTTCTAAATTAGACAACACAACTAAAATAGTTCCTTTAAATCTTTCTCCAAGAATATCTCAAAGAGCACAACTACGATAGTTCACTTAATATTTACTCAATATTATATTATTCTTTTAGGAGGGACACATGTCAACTTCAAGTTGGACACGTTTTTCACGTTGTATATATCTTAATATTATAATTGTTTTAATGTGCAAATATTAATAGATAAATCATACATAACTAAACAAAGTACATGACTTCAACTTATAATATATGTTTTGAAATTATATTATTCTTTTAGGAGGGACACGTGCCAACTCCATGTTGAACATTTTTTTCACATTTTATATATCTTAATATTATAATTGTTTTAATGTGCAAATACTAATAGATATATAACACATAAGTAAAAAAACTGCATGACTTCAACTTATAATATGTGTTTTGAAATTATATTATTCTTTTAGGAGGGGCACATGTCATTTCTTTAATTAATTAATGCATTGAATCATTTTTCATGGTATTATCATTGAAATCAATGCACTCTATTGTTTTGTGTTATATTATTACATCATTGTCTATCTGTTCTACGATTTTTTTTTTCGCCGGAATTTGAAGATATAAATTTGCATGAAATGACCATTTTTTGTTATTTAAAATCCATTTTTGAATGTAGAAATGGATTCGACATGATGAAAAACCCCTAGAGCACTCAAATTATACATAAATAATCACTCAAATTTGCAGATCTAACAATTCTTGGTCGGATTTCGGGCAAATTGCCAGAAAAGAGTAGTTTCATAGAAAGTTTAGACTACAACTATTATTATGAGCGAAATCAATGCACTCTATTTTTTGATATTATATCATTATTAAAATAAATACAACTACTTGATTATGCTAAATCAATTTTTATCGTATCATCACTTAAATCAATGCATGTTTTTTTTGCATTAAATTAATGCAACTAATTGTTTTAAATCAAAGAGCACAACTAAGATAGTTCTCTTAAAACATTCTCCAAGAATATCTCAAAGAGCACAACTATGATACTTCACTTAATATTTACTCAATATTATATTATTCTTTTAGGAGGGACACATGTCAACTCCAGGTTGAACAAGTTTTTCACTTTATATATATCTTAATATTATAATTGTTTTCATGTGCAAGTTATAATATATAAATCACACATAACCAAAAAAAAGTACATGACTTCAACTTATAATATCTGTTTGAAATTATATTATTATTTCAAGACACACTTAGTGTCATTTCTTCGATCAATTAATGCACTAAATCATTTTTTTTTATAGTATTATCACCGAAATCAATGCACCCTATTGTTTTGTATAATATCACTGAAATCAATGCACACTAAATTCATTTCATTTTATGATTTGTTGTATCTCACCGTTGAAATCAATATAAAAAATTAATTTCCTTTGTATCATTTCTTTAATTAATTTATTCACCAAGACATTTTTCATAGTATTATCACTTAAATCATTGCACCTTATTGTTTTATGTTATATTACTATCACTAAAATCAATGCACCCTATTGTTTTATGTTATATCATTGTTAAAATGAATACAATTACTTGATTATGATACATCATTTTTTGTTGTATCATCACTTAAATCAATGCATATTTGTTTGCATTAAATAGATGCAAGTAATTTTTTTATGTTATATCACTGTTAAAATTATGATACAACTACTTGATTATGATAAATCATTTTTTGTTGTTTCATCACTTAAATCAATGCATATTTTTTGCATTAAATAGATGCAACTAATTGCTCTAAATCAGAGAGCACAACTAAGATAGTTCCCTTAAAGCTTTCTCCAAGAATATCTCAGAGAGCACAACTTGGATACTTCACTTAATATTTAATGTTATTTTTTCAGCACATAGTTTTTTATTTACTCAATATTATATTAGGATTTTAGGAGGGACATGTGTCAACTCTAGTTGAGCACTTTTTTTACATTTTATATACACTACTTCAACTTATAATATTTGTTTTGAATTTTTTTTTCACTAAGTTATTGTTGAATTCATTTCACTTGATGACTTGTTATTATTTCTTCAATTAATTAATGCATTGAAAAATTTCTCATAGTATTATCACTGAAATCAATGCACCCTATTGTTTTATGTTATTAATATATTAACATTTATCATAGTAATATTAATATTTTCTTGGGGGCTCAAGAGGGGGCTTAACAACAAGATCATCATATAGACTCATTTAAGGGAATCACATGTCACTTACAAGGAATTGAACTTGGATAGGGAGGTGTAATGACCCCTCTGTTACGACAACAAATAGCGATGTACACACACACACACACACAGACATATATAATTTTTTTTCTTGCATTAGGAATTTAATATTAAATTCGTCACAACATAATTAACATCATTGCTAATGATACATCATCATAACTAAAACGACACATAAGAAATGCATTAACATAATTAAAAGCGACACATAATCAACACATAAACTGTGAATCAATCATCATCATCATAATTAATAGTTGCGCTTAATCAATGCATCATCATGATAAATAATGACACAATCAACACATCAAAATCAATTGAATCAAATACAAGTAAATAATCAACCATGTCACTGAACATTCAAGGAACTACCCACCCAACCTACTTTGCAAGGTTAGGACCTCCAGGACACATAAGCAATGCTCAAGCCCATGATTTATCCGATTGATTTTGACCACTTAAGGTCTTAGGGCTGGCGACTATTTTGAGGAACAAGGAGGTGTCTAATGCCCACTAATCCAATCAAGCCAACGATCAAATAGATCAATCAACCAATATTAATCATCAATTAATCATGGCGCAAGAGTAATAACCAACTTTTTTTTCATGGCGTGCGAGTAATCTAATTACATAACTCATCATACATCAGCATTAATTACAAGTCGCACGATTAAGCAAACTCATAATTGATCATACATCAACATTTAATACATGGCGCAAAGAAATCTAATCACTCAACCATTTATTCATTAACATTATTCCAAGGCGCAAGAGATCTAATCATTTAATCATTTTCAAGCAACATTGAGCGTAAATGAGAACAAGGACATTTCATGAGAATGATAATTCGAGAGAATAAATACAACTTAATCCCATAGATTTCAATAGACCTTTCCATATCTAGGAATGTCTTCTAGGAGTATGTAAGGAAGGCTAAAATTATACATTCATTTTAAAAACCCATAAGAAGATCAATATTCTTAAAAAATCCATTAATTTAACACCACTATTACATTAGGTATCCCCCTTATAATCATCCATCCATTAATTTAATCCATCATTCATCAATAAAAATGCAATTGAGTAAGAGCATAAGGCTTTAGGGATTAAAAACTATGCAAGCGTAAGTAAGAGTCCATTATTAGGTAGAGACCTTTTGTGCTCATCTTTAGAATCCTTGCCTAAGTTAAGTTCAATTCTGTCAAGCCTCAATTATCAATTGCATCAAGCTATTGTAACAAGTACCGTTCTTAGTAGCGCAACTAAATATAATTAAAAAGATTTATCTTAATAAGAAACCCATTAAGACTTCGTTACCAAAATACATCTATTAAAAGTGCCATAAAGAGGTCAATAAAAAAATTGATTAGTAGTCAACCACTTGTATATCCATTATCCATTGATAAAATTAATAAAATTCATCCTTACTTAAACATATCAATAAGGTCTCAAGATAGCTTATGAATTCATATAAGAGATTTAAAACACCCTACGGTAAAATAAGGAATCAATCAACTTACAAATTCATATAAGGGAAGGAGGGAGATCCAACTTATTAAGCCTATTCCAGGGATTCAAGGCCAACTACAAGCCAATTAAGAATAAGGAAAACTAGTCTTGTTGAACCAACGAAAGGGTTCATATTTTAAACTAAATTTGATTTGGGACCCTAGGAAGATCAACTTATTTAAGGGCAGGAAAGGGTCTCAACGCTACCTACAAAGTCCTCAAGGGTTATGAGGTTTAATCCATCCAAAGGTGTAAAACTGGAAGTGAAGTTTTTGGCGATGTATTTCGGAGTAGGAGGATATTAACCTTCTCCCAAGTGATTGAACTCAAAGAAAATCCCCTAAGGTATTGGGCTATGCTATCCGAACCCTAACACCAAGAATATCATATCGTGATCGAGTATTGAGTTCTAGCATATGCACTAAATACCAAGGATAGCGCATTTCGGGTGGCAAGGAAGCACTCCCACCAAGCTCCACAATAATCATCAAGCACCAAGGGTCGAAGCTCTGTGTACAAGGAAAAATTCAATTTTCTTCACAAGAGACAACATGCAAACTTGATCACAGAGGAAGAGTAAAAACAACTATTACATAGATTCCAATCATTTTAATTATTATCCTATTAATTATAAACAACTATTATCATTTTAATTATCCAAATGATAAGAGTCGTTTTCAAATGGATAATAATAAAATGATTTAAGTTAGTTATATCAACTTAGTACGAATATTATTTTAAATCTAATAAATAATGATGTTTGTTAAGAGTTTTTTGGTATGAATTGGATGGAATTTGGTGTTGTAAATTTGGACAAAATTTCTATTTTTTGTTGTTTAAATTGCATTTCTGAATGCATAAATAAATTCAATGGGCTGAAAAACCAAGAGTACTCAAATTACATAAACTTAGCCACTCAAATCTACAGATCCAACCATTCATCACCCAACAAATTCAAACAAAAAAAGTGAAAAAGATAAAAAAACAACAAAACTTTAGACTACTCTATAAATAATAGATTAAATGTTTATTAGTATATTATTTTTATATTTTTACATGTAAATAAAAATATTATAATCATTGTTGTTTATACAAATGAAGAAGTCTCAAAAATATATAATTATCATGACGAGTGAATTTATGTAGATTATGTTATTAAAGGTTAAAATGACATAATGTTAATGTCCAATTTTATTTGTATAATATATTTAATCAATTAATTCTTCTTAGATTTTTTTGGGTTAGTTCAACCATCAACTTATAATGAAGTTTGTGAGTATTAATCTTAATTTCGGTAATATTTGTTTTGTTTTAAAACTAGAGTTTATAAAATTTTATTATATATTAATTTTTTTATTATAAATAATTAAACTGTTGTTTTAATTTGTATTTTTCAATTTCATATTAATGTAAGATTTAATATTATACAATCGTTGAGTTAAGTCAATTGGGTCTAGCTTGAATGGTATGAGGAATGATTGTTATCAATTGGGTTTTGTTGAATGATTATGAAGAATGATTGTTATCTTTTCCACCTTAGTTCAATTACCATAAATAATATGTTAAACTCTTAATGAATAAACAATACTTGAGTCAAATCTTGTTTTTTTAATTCAACTTTTTATTATGTTATACTTATTACTCAATAATAATATTAATTGGCCACCTTAAACAATTTATATTTATATTGTAAACATAGAATAAAATATTTATGTTGTAGAATCAATTGATGCATAAATGTTAAGAATATCACACATATTTTGATGGGCATTATCTAACTTCAATAAAAAAGAATGAGGTAATAAGTTTTACATTTTATTTTTAAATCATAGATTATAAAACATTAACTATTAACTTAATACCGACTATAAAAGTTTCACTATTTATTTTTATATTTTATCTTAATAATAATTTTTAAATAAATTCTAATCATGACACTATAGTAAAAGAAATATTGAATCTTTTACCTAGAGGAATTATTAGCTAATTCTAGATATGACGTAAGCAATGCATGAAGAATGGAAATAGATTCATAATGTGGATGTGGTTTGAATGAAGAAGAGAAGTGGGCCCCACTTCCAACCTAATAATTATTATTGTGTTGACATATATTGTTAGAAAGGGTGTGAGATTTACAAATGGAAGTAGCTGACATAACTTTTTGGAACTTTTTCCTTTCTATTTTTGTGCATCTATAGCAATGATTTATAGGGCTCATTTATTTCCAACTTTGATTGAGATGGGAGCTATCATGAAACTTCGAGATGATGCGTCGCAAAATACGAGTATCATAATTTTCATGTACCTTTAATTTCACTCTTTTTCCAACTTCTCATTTTGTTGACCGATGATGATAAAACCTTAATGGCAACAATGCTAGAATATCTCATCATCAATGGAAAATAACAACCATATAAGATAAGCAATGGTATCGAGCCTTTCAAATAAGATAATGTCAACAATTCATGGAATTTTTCAACCCCTCATCTTCTCCTTTCCATTCAACAAAGAAAAAATTCAATATATAGAGTCATGGAAAAATCTCTAATGACTTATAATTTTGTATATTTTATTTATCAAATTGTATGTGGGTTTGGAATCGTATAATCTTTTCTTCATTTTCAATATCTTTTTAATATATATATTTTTTAAATTAAAATTAAAATTTAAATTGTTATGTTATTTACTAGCTTATATATATACAACTTAACTTATCTCTTTTACTCGTTGATGATAATTGTTTAGTTACCCATGCTCATAACAATATTATGTTTTATTGTGAAAAAAACAAATACATTTACAATCTATTTTAGATAATGAAATTTAAACAACATAATATATTTTTATCTCTAATCCTTCATATTAAGACATTATAAATATTGAATTGACATTACAAAATTTGATCTAGTAACAAGATCTCTTATAAACCAACATAGATTCATCTTAACCCCAGATCTATTAAGCGTCGATAGGGATCAAATATCTCGATGTGCAAACCTTTTTTAGAGTGCAAAACTTGAAGAAAGGTTAAAGGCTTGCACCTTGAGAGATTTGATCCCTCTCGGCACTTGATAGATCCAGGGTTAAGATGGATCTATGTTGGTTCCAGTTGTGGGCGGTCACACAAACTTTGTAGTTCAACAACAATATGTATATCTATATGTCGAATATTAATCCGAGCATTTGAAATTTATTAAGTTACATCAGTTTGTTGAGAATATAGAGAGTATGAATCAAAAGTATACTTTTTTCAAATGAAAATTAGCTCAGAATTATATCCAGATATAATTTTTTTTACATAATAGCAGCCAAGTCCAAAAAGCCCAGTCAAAGACTGATAATAAGCTTTGTTCAAAGTATAGTTAACTAGTCTAAGAAATCATACATTTTTATCGAAGATATTTCCATCTCAAAACCCAAAATAAGATCTCCAATAGACACATAAATCTCATCCTTCATGATCACTATCACTGATAATAATCATTTCCTATCTCAAAAAAGATAATAATATCAGAACATATGTAAATGTTCCATAGTTCCAACTCCTCCAAGTTCCCATAGATAATATGTTATCTTACCCTCCTATTCTAGAAGAGATGATTTCGATAACTGGTTTGCCTCTTTATTAAATTCTCTGTAAATATGTTGAAAGCTAGTAGCCTGGAAATTCTTTATGAGATCTTGAGTTCTGCTTTTCTAGCCTTCTATCGAACATCCCTGGAGATGAGATTTTCCATTTAACCAATCAATAATCACTCTAGAGTCACCACAAGCTTGAATCTTCGGGAGAGACAGGTGATTAACTAAGCTGAGGTTCGCCCAAATACCCAACAACTCCACCTTTGTATTAGTGCCTTAGCCCCCATTAAGAGTCCATCTATACACACGTGAGTCAATAGTTTTGATAACTCCCCTGACCCACACACCGTCTTCTTACTCTGAGAAGCCTCGTCGAAAAAGGCTAATGAATAACCATCTAAGTACAAGATATTACAATCTCTTACAAGAGCAACTAGATTTGACGATGACTGTTGGTTAAATAGTCCCATCACTTTAATGATCACAGTTTGAACATAAGGGTTCATGTTTTCAAAGATTGCTCTGTTCCTTTTGTTCCATATAAACCAAATGATGATAGCTACAAGAGAATGTGCCACCGATTTATCTTTAGTCCAATTATTAAAACAGTCGGACAAATCTTTACCTTCCTAGTGCCTCTTGAAATTTAGAGTGATCTTGATTATGTCCCAAACCTTTTTAGTGAACAGACAGTCAATGAAAAGATGATTAATATCCTCTATGTTGTTTTTGCACAGGATACATTGGCTAGGACCTTCCCAACCTTTTTTTGTAAGATATCCCAGGTTAATAATTTTTGTTCCATGGCCAGCCAAATGCATAATTTGATCTTTAACTGAATATCCCATTTCCAGTTTTTTTGCCTCCGCTTAACATTCTAAAAATTAAAAGTTGAATAAAAATCCATATATGCATTTTTAACTGATAAAATACCTGAAGAATTACCTCCGGTCCACAACAATTGATCTGGGGGGTCCCTTATATTTACGCCAGCTCCAAAGAGAGCTTTAAGATAAAGATCCCACTCTACTGCTAAATTACGACTTAAGCCCAGATCCTTGCTATCGATCCAGTTCCCAAAAGAATCAACATAACTGTGTACCTTTATTGCTTGAGCTAAGACCGAAATCCTTGCTTTTTGAAGATGTTCTATAAGCTCTCTCGAGAGAAGAGACATGTCTCTCAAACCCAGAATATAATCTTTTCCTAAAGTGATGAGATGGCCCGAACCCGACATCCAACTGAGCCAATGAGTAATAAGATGAATAGATTTTAATAAATTGTTCCATATCCTTGAGGTCGATCTCGGATGGAAGGATTTTGATCTAAGCCAATTCATAATGGTAGTATGATGTAAGTATTTATCCTTCACAATTCTATGCCATATGCCTTCTTGGGTAAGTACTCACCATAGCGTATTTGCATTTAGTGCATAATTAAAGTGGATTAAGTTGCAAAATCCCCATCCTCCACATGACTTAGGACGAGATAACACATCCCACCTACAAAGGTGATAGTGATTGGAATCCTTATTTCCCTTCCACAGGAAATTGAACATAAGTTTGCGGATTTGATTAATAATGGACCGAGGGATAAGCTCCAAAGACATCCAATAAATTGGTTGACTTTCCAGGACAGACTTTAGAAGGATACAATGACCCCCCAATGATAACCACTTATTGCACCATTGGCAAATCATGTTACCAATGACGACCATCCCCCCAATGATAACCACTTATTGCTCAGTGGGCAGCGGATTGGAACTGGTTATTAGTTAATTAAAAGTATACTTAATGAGTTACATGAGGAATATGTTGAATATAAAAAGTAACAATGTAAAAAGATGAAAAATCTGATAATAATAAGAATGTAGTAAATTACAAATATTTACATAGTGATCAATCTCAATCTTTCCTCTTTTGCTTTTCTACTTTTCTAGGTTGAGCAAGTTTTTCACATTTTATATATCTTAATATTATAATTGTTTAATGTGCAAATACTAATAGATAAATCACACAAAACCAAACAAAGTACATGACTTCAACTTATAATATATGTTTTGAAATTTGTTTTCACTACTTTATTGCTAAATTCATTTCACTTGATGATTCAATGTATCTCATAGTTGAAGTCAATATAAATGATTAATTTACTTCATATCATTTATTCAATTAATTAATGCACCGAATCATTTTTCATTGTATTATCATTGAAATTAATGCACATTATTGTTTTATGTTATATCATTATCATTGAAATCAATGCACCCTATTGTTTTATGATGTATCATTGTTAAAATGAGTACAACTACTTTTATGCTAAATCCTTTTTTATTGTATCATCACTTAAATCAATGCATATTTTTTTGCATTGAATCAATGCAACTAATTGTTCTAAATCATAGAGCACAACTAAGATAGTTGTCTTAAAGCTTTCTCCAAGAATATCTCTACAATAGTTCACTTAATATTTAATGTTATTGTTTTCTACACACATTTTTATTTACTCAATATTATATTATTCTTTTAGGAGGGACATGTGTCAACTCCATGTTGAGTACACTTTTCACATTTTATATATCTTAATATTATAATTGTTTTAATGTGCAAATACTAATAGATAAATCACACATAACCAAAAAACGTGCACAACTTCAACTTATATATTTGTTTTGAAATTATATTATTCTTTTAGGAGGGACACGTGCCATTTCTTCAATTAATTAATGCATTGAATAATTTTTCATAGTATTGTAAATGAAATCAATGCACCCTATTGTTTTATGTTATATCATTATCAAATAGTCTAAATGTTCGACTTTGTGGCATTTTTAAGGGTATATTTTTGATCAATTTTGCCTAAAATCCGGCCAAAAACTGTTGGAACTCCAGATTTGAGTGATTGAGTCTATATAATTCGAGTGCCACGAGGGTTTTTTAGTGTGTTGAATCCATTTATGCATTCAAAAATACAATTACAACAAAGAAAATGGTGATTTCACCAAGATCTATTTCACCATATTACGGTGAAAAAGTTCAAAAGGCCGAATGTTTAGACAATGCCTATTATTATCAGTGAAACCAATGTACCCTATTGTTTTATGTTATATCATTATTAAAATGAATACAAGTACTTGATTACGACCTATTGTAAAAGTTCGACTTTTTGGAGTTTTTATGGGCATATTTCCGATCAATTTTTACTGAAATTCGGCCAAAAATTGTTGGAACTCCATATTTGAGTGATTGAGTATGTATAATTTGAGTGCCCTGAGGGTTTTTCAGGGTGTTGAATCCATTTATGCATTCAAAAGTGCAATGTAAACAACAAAAAATGGACATTTCACCGTGATTCCGGTGAAAAAGTTAAAAAAGTCAAATGTTTAGACAACTCCCTTGATTATGCTAAATCATTTTTTATCATATCATCACTTAAATCAATGCATATTTTTGCATTAAATCAATGCAACTAATTGTTCTAAATTAGACAACACAACTAAAATAGTTCCTTTAAATCTTTCTCCAAGAATATCTCAAAGAGCACAACTACGATAGTTCACTTAATATTTACTCAATATTATATTATTCTTTTAGGAGGGACACATGTCAACTTCAAGTTGGACACGTTTTTCACGTTGTATATATCTTAATATTATAATTGTTTTAATGTGCAAATATTAATAGATAAATCATACATAACTAAACAAAGTACATGACTTCAACTTATAATATATGTTTTGAAATTATATTATTCTTTTAGGAGGGACACGTGCCAACTCCATGTTGAACATTTTTTTCACATTTTATATATCTTAATATTATAATTGTTTTAATGTGCAAATACTAATAGATATATAACACATAAGTAAAAAAACTGCATGACTTCAACTTATAATATGTGTTTTGAAATTATATTATTCTTTTAGGAGGGGCACATGTCATTTCTTTAATTAATTAATGCATTGAATCATTTTTCATGGTATTATCATTGAAATCAATGCACTCTATTGTTTTGTGTTATATTATTACATCATTGTCTATCTGTTCTACGATTTTTTTTTTCGCCGGAATTTGAAGATATAAATTTGCATGAAATGACCATTTTTTGTTATTTAAAATCCATTTTTGAATGTAGAAATGGATTCGACATGATGAAAAACCCCTAGAGCACTCAAATTATACATAAATAATCACTCAAATTTGCAGATCTAACAATTCTTGGTCGGATTTCGGGCAAATTGCCAGAAAAGAGTAGTTTCATAGAAAGTTTAGACTACAACTATTATTATGAGCGAAATCAATGCACTCTATTTTTTGATATTATATCATTATTAAAATAAATACAACTACTTGATTATGCTAAATCAATTTTTATCGTATCATCACTTAAATCAATGCATGTTTTTTTTGCATTAAATTAATGCAACTAATTGTTTTAAATCAAAGAGCACAACTAAGATAGTTCTCTTAAAACATTCTCCAAGAATATCTCAAAGAGCACAACTATGATACTTCACTTAATATTTACTCAATATTATATTATTCTTTTAGGAGGGACACATGTCAACTCCAGGTTGAACAAGTTTTTCACTTTATATATATCTTAATATTATAATTGTTTTCATGTGCAAGTTATAATATATAAATCACACATAACCAAAAAAAAGTACATGACTTCAACTTATAATATCTGTTTGAAATTATATTATTATTTCAAGACACACTTAGTGTCATTTCTTCGATCAATTAATGCACTAAATCATTTTTTTTTATAGTATTATCACCGAAATCAATGCACCCTATTGTTTTGTATAATATCACTGAAATCAATGCACACTAAATTCATTTCATTTTATGATTTGTTGTATCTCACCGTTGAAATCAATATAAAAAATTAATTTCCTTTGTATCATTTCTTTAATTAATTTATTCACCAAGACATTTTTCATAGTATTATCACTTAAATCATTGCACCTTATTGTTTTATGTTATATTACTATCACTAAAATCAATGCACCCTATTGTTTTATGTTATATCATTGTTAAAATGAATACAATTACTTGATTATGATACATCATTTTTTGTTGTATCATCACTTAAATCAATGCATATTTGTTTGCATTAAATAGATGCAAGTAATTGTTTTATGTTATATCATTGTTAAAATGAATACAACTACTTGATTATGATAAATCATTTTTTGTTGTATCATCACTTAAATCAATGCATATTTTTTGCATTAAATATATGCAACTAATTGCTCTAAATCAGAGAGCACAACTAAGATAGTTCCCTTAAAACTTTCTCCAAGAATATCTCAGAGAGCACAACTTGGATACTTCACTTAATATTTAATGTTTTTTTTTTCAACACATAGTTTTTTATTTACTCAATATTATATTAGGATTTTAGGAGGGACATGTGTCAACTCTAGTTGAGCACTTTTTTTACATTTTATATACACTACTTCAAATTATAATATCTGTTTTGAAATTCATTTTCACTAAGTTGTTGTTGAATTCATTTCACTTGATGACTTGTTATTATTTCTTCCATTAATTAATGCATTGAAACATTTCTCATAGTATTATCACTGAAATCAATGCACCCTATTGTTTTATGTTATTAATATATTAACATTTATCATAGTAATATTAATATTTTCTCGGGGGCTCAACAACAAGATCATCATATAGACTCATTTAAGGGCATCACATGTCACTTACAAGGAATTGAACTTGGATAGGGAGGTGTAACGACCCCTCCGTTATGACAACGAATAGCGATGTACACACACACATAATTTTTTTTTCTTGCATTAGGAATTTAATATTAAATTCGTTACAACATAATTAACATCATTGCTAGTGATACATCATCATAACTAAAACGACACATAAGAAATGCATTAACATAATTAAAAATGGCACATAATCAACACATAAACTGTGAATCAATCATCATCATCATAATTAATAGTTTCACTTAATCAACGCATCATCATGATAAATAATGACACAATCAACACATCAAAATCAATTGAATCAAATACAAGTAAATAATCAACCATGTCACTAAACATTCAAGGAACTACCCGCCCAACCCACTTTGCAAGGTTAGGACCTCCAGGACACATAAGCAACGCTCAAGCCCATGATTCATCCGATTGATTTTGACCACTTAAGGTCTTAGGGATGACGACTGTTTTGAGGAACAAGGAGGTGTCTAATGCCCATTAATGCAATCAAGCCAACAATCAAATATATCAATCAACCAATATTAATCATCAATTAATCATGGCGCAAGAGTAATAACCATTTTTTTTTTCATGGCATGCGAGTAATCTAATTACATAACTCATCATACATCAGTATTAATTACAAGTCGCACGATTAAGAAAACTCATAATTGATCATACATCAACATTTAATACATGGCACAAAGAAATCTCATCACTCAACCATTTATTCATTAACATTATTCCAAGGCACAAGAGATCTAATCATTTAATCATTTTCAAGCAACATTGAGCGTAAATGAGAACAAGGACATTTCATGAGAATGATAATTCAAGAGAATAAATACAACTTAATCTCATAGATTTCAATAGACGTTTCCATATCTAGGAATGTCTTCTAGGAGTATGTAAGGAAGGCTAAGATTATACATTCATTTTAAAAACCCATAAGAAGATCAATATTCTTAAAAAATCCATTAATTTAACACCACTATTACATTAGGTATCCCCCTTATAATCATCCAACCATTAATTTAATCCATCATTCATCAATAAAAATGCAATTGAGTAAGAGCATAAGGCTTTAGGGATTAAAAACTATTCAAGTGTAAGTAAGAGTCCATTACTAGGTAGAGGCCTTTTGTGCTCATCTTTAGAATCCTTGCCTAAGTTAAGTTCAATTCTGTCAAGCCTTAATTATCAATTGCATCAAGCTATTGTAAAAAGTATTGTCCTTAGTAGCGCAACTAAATATAACTAAAAAGATTTATCTTAATAAGAAACACATTAAGACTTCGTTACCAAAATACATCTATTCAAAGTGCCATAAAGAGGTCAATAAATAAATTGATTACTAGTCAACCACTTGTATATTCATTGAGAGAATTAATAAAATTCATCCTTACTTAAACATATCAATAAGGAATCAAGCTGGCTTATGAATTCATATAAGAGATTTAAAACACCCTACAGTAAAATAAGGAATCAATCAACTGACAAATTCATATAAGGGAAGGAGGGAGATCCAACTTATTAAGCCTGTTCCAGGGATTCATGTCCAACTACAAGCCAATTAAGAATAAGGAGAACTAGTCTTGTTGAACCAACGAAAGGGTTCATATTTTAAATTGAATTTGATTTGGGACCCTAGGAAGATCAACTTATTTAAGGGCAGGAAAGGGTCTCAACGCTAGCTACAAAGTCCTCAAGGGTTATGAGGTTTAATCCATCCAAAGGTGTAAAATTGGAAGTGAAGTTTCTGGCGATGTATTTCGGAGTAGGAGGATATTAACCTTCTCCCAAGCGATCGAAATCAAAGAAAATCCCCTAAGGTATTGGGCCATGCTATCCAAACCCTAACACCAAGAATATCATATCGTGATCGAGTATTGAGTTCTAGCATATGCACTAAATACCAAGGATAGCGCATTTCGGGTGGCAAGGAAGCACTCCCACCAAGCTCCACAATAATCATCAAGCACCAAGGGTCGAAGCCATGCACTACGCATCAACAAATGACTGCAAAGGGAGAAGGACAAGGAGGCAAGGTCTACCATCTATTCCATAGTCATCACTAATCAAATTACCTACATTAACCAATACCATAATAATAAAAATCATAAACACAGTTATGCTTAATGACAAAATATTCGAAATATAAATGGGATTGGATCTCAAAATGGTAAAATAATCAAAGTGAAATCATAAAAATTGTTATGGAGCTAAATGAAAGAATATTAAAAATATAGATGGGATATGGTCAGTTATTCAAAGTTCACACACTTTTAATTCAAAAATAAATGATAACAAAATTTAGAAATGGAAGCGTATTATTCTTACTCAAATATAAACATGAATTATGTGTGATGTAAGTTCTAATCATAACACATTCCTTAATCTTATCATAATGTAAAGTAATATTATCTATAAATAGAGAGCCTAAGACCTATCCATTAATCACTAAGGATGAGTGCACTCCAGAATTTGGGAAAACCACTCATATTCCCATTAATCACTAAGGATGAGTGTGCACCAGAACTTGGCAAAACCGTTCATATTCCCATTAATCATTAAGGATGAGTTAAGAAATATAGCTGGCATGGAAAAAAATATGGAGAAGACCTGGATTGGGTTGTTCTTCTCTGTGTAGGCGTTGTGATGAAATAGATAGATCTGGAACCCTTTGGAAGATTGGTTCGTTTAAATTTAGTAGATCTCGGTAAGTTATACGTCTAGGATCTCAACGCATCCCTTCAACTCAAAAATTCAAAGTTTAAAGACAGTGAAGACTTCCGAGGTGAAGTCTGGCTAGTTTTTCTGGCGCAAGCATGGATCAACATAGTCTAGAACAATTATTAGACAGAAAAATCAGAGATGAATTCGGGTTGAAGTCCAACGAAGTAGCAACTGGGCAAAAGTCTCTTTTTCTTTTTAAACTGAAAACCCAACACAAAAAATTGCCAAGGAAGAAAACATATTCGCTTAAACAGTAATCCAAAATCCCCTTCTTTAAAAGCTCAGAATGTTTGGGAACTATGAACGATTCTACAATAGTTGGAGTTTCTATTAAACAGAGTTAAAAAATTTATAAACCTCTGCTCTGTGTACAAAAAAAAATTCAATTTTCTTCACAAGAGACAACATGCAAAAAAAATCTTTGAAAACTTGATCACACAGGAAGAGTAGAAACAACTATTACATAGATTCCAATTAATAAATTTATCAGTAAATTGCTTCACGAGGAATTTAATTTAGTGCACAACCAATATCCAATGTGTTCTATCAGTATATGAATGAACATTTAAACACTACAACCTTTAAGTATCAATAATATTTTTTATCTTGAAATACTGTAAATCCAAAGGGCGAATGACTATAGTTGATCTTCAATATGGAGTCTTGCACGCCTTCCTCTTGCTGATGCTTGCTAATCCCCGAACTTCACCAGTACCTCCCAACCAACGCTAGGGGTACTATTCTTTCCCCTTAGCCCTCTGAGCCGCAAAGGTGCCACACAAACAACCAGAATACACTAGCTCCTAGCTTTCCTCGCAAGGTAGAGCTACCACTCTCTCTCAAGCTGGGTATCCCAACTCTCACAAGTAAAACCAGTCAAAATTTCTGTAGCATAACTTTTCCCATAACCTATCTCCCCCATTTCTCATCCCAACCATTTGTTTTATAGAATTTTCCCATAACACATCCCCATTTTCACAATTAACTATCTTTTTAACTTACATAATTTATAATTATTCCCCCCTTACACTTGTCACCCTTTCCCCCAATTTGCAAAAGTAAATCCATATTTTATTTTAATAAATTCAATTTCCCTCATCCTTCCTAAAAGTGCTCCTTGAATCACTCCTAGTTGTCTCTTTATTCCCTTTATTTCCAATTAATGTATGACACCTTACTAAATTTGAGTTGAGTTAAAATAGGATTCTTCTTTAGTTAGACTAGTGTTAATTAGTGTCTAGATTCCTTTCTATGCATACACATTATCTCCTCTATGTTTCTTTCCTATTTTAAAAACTCCATTTTAATAATTTCTTACACCTATGTGCCTTAAAGCAAATCATTACGATTATTTCAATTTACTTAATTCTTGAAATTATTTACCTCATTCCCCTTTTGCTTTAGTTATTAATTTCAGTTTATCCTCTTTACAAAACTTATACTTAGGCTTAATTACATTTTTATTTGCAAAGGCTTAGAATCTTATAGGGATTTATAATTAATAATTTACTCATTAATTAATTAAATTAAATCCAGCCATGTTTAAGGATTTTAGAGAGTTTAAATATTTGCTTAAGGTTTTCTAGGCCACCTAGATTCGTTGACTCAAGTTCCATTTTAAATCACACGACATGCCCTTCAAGACACCCTCCCATGCATCCAAGGGTGCCACTCACCTTTTGAATGGTTTTGGTAGTTGTCCAACCCTTGGAGTCAAGCCTCTATTCAGGCGACCTTGTGAGAGATTAAGGGATTCTAAGGAATAAGGACCTTGCCTTATTGCGCGCCCCTTAAAAATCTTCATGAGCGATTGTCTCAGTTTTCACTCACGACATCGTGGACACCTCGAACTAGGTAATCGTTAACCTACAATTCGAGCCATGGTGGGAGTGGTAGTATGCTGTGACATGGACTCTGCCACACCTCTCCCTCAATATCTGGTCTAGGTGCATGGCCCCTTTACTCCTTATGTGATTTAGATTAGCAAGCAATCGTCAACCTGCATTCCTCAACAAAACACTGTCAATGATCCATATACAACATCATAATATATAATAGATCATATGTCACATATGCATAAATGAAATACTCAAACCAATACAATCCACTCACTGACTCAATCCAGAGTCCAAGGAGGTCCATTGATTCCATCGACATCCACAATCTGTCAAGTGTCCTACACACTCAGGGAATCTTGTCAATAACATCTGTCAATACACATGTATCAATAACATCAAATCATAATCATCTACGTCATCATAAATATCCAGAAGTGAAATATACAATCATGTACTATAACCGGATCACTTGCACGCAAGTTTCCTCAAATAATAAGTCAATAACATGTGCTTGCAAGAAAAAGATGTTACACACACCCCCTCTTGTTTTAAACTTCGTCCCGAAGTTGTACAATATATATAAAATGAAATAAATAAGCATATGACAAGTTCTATACGTGTAAACTATAAAATAAAAATGGAAACTGCTGGTGCATATCATATGCATCCTCCCAGGTAGCCGAGTGTGGACTATAATTGTCCCACTAGACCTTGACTTGATCGACTATTCGATATCGCAGCTGTCGAATGCGATGAACCATAATGCGGATTGACTCCACCATGAGTGCACCTTCGTCCGACACCTACAAATAACTCATGTCAATCGCATGTGTAGGATCACTAACATAATGTCTCAAAATAGATACATGAAAAACATCATGCATATGCCTCAAATAATCAGGAAAGGCTAGTCGATAGGCCATGGGTCCCTTCCTTTCTAGAACTTCAAAAGGTCTCACAAATCTAGGAGAGAGTTTAGCACCCTTTACAAACTTGATCAAACACTTGTGTGGTTTCACCTGCAGGAAAACTTGGTTGCCAACTTCATATTTGCGGTCAACGCGATGCACATCGACATAACTCTTCTGTTGATCTTGTGCTTCTTCAATCCTTTGTATTATCGATTGCATTTGTTCTTCCATTTCTTGGATTTCTTTTGGTCCTACCAATACCCTATCCTCAAGTTGATTCCAACTCAATGGCATCCAACACGGTCGCTCGTAAAGAAACTCAAATGGTGCCATTTAATGGTACTTTGATAGCTTTTGTTGTACGCAAAATCTACCAGTGGAAAGAACTCTTCCCAACGCTTCTATTGGTCCATCACGTACATACGCCACATGTCTTCCAAAATTTGGTTCACTATTTTCATCTAATCATTTGTCTCAGGGTGATATGTTGTACTAAAGTTTAGTTGTGTCCCCAAAGCGTTTGGAAACTGGTCTAAAAACGTCCTGTAAAAACTGATCCTCTATCAGATATGATCCTTCTAGGCACGACCTATAATATCACAATCTCTCTGATAAAAACTATAGCTATGCCTGGGTCCTAGTATGTCATACACATAGGGGTAAAATGTGCACTCTTCATTATATTTCCAACTACCATTAAAATAGATTCGTGCCTCCTTGCCGTCAACAAAAATCCAAAAATAAAGTCCATCTAAATGACCTCCCATTTCGATTCCAGAACAACGTGTGGCTGTAGTAATCCGACCAGATGTCTATGTTCAACCTTCACTTGCTGACATTCTATACATATCACCACGTAGTTAAGTATATCTGCCTTCATTCCTTTCCAGAAGAATAAGGGCTTAAGGTCTACCCTCATCTTCGTGAGTCCTGGATAAGCCATGTACATTTCTTTATGAGCTTCGCTTAATACAAAAATTATCAATTCGTCGTTAGGAGGTACGTAAATCTGGTTATTATACCTCATTAATCCATCATTGTCCAATGCATATCCTTCAAACTTTGGTACCATCATGGTGTCTTGTCCGATATTTTCCTTAACCTTTTTATACCAGTCATTATCGAACTGTATAGTTAGACTATTTTCTTGAATATTCATATGAAGAGGTATCACTAAGAATATGTGGGGTCTCCGACTCAACGCATCTTCCACTCTATTCACTATTCATTTTATGTAATAAATCTCAAAATCGTATTCTCTAATAAATTATGACCAATGCCTTTGTCGCGCGTTCAGGTCACTTTGCGTAAATATGTGCTACAATCCACAATGATCTATTTTGAGTTCGAATTTTCGTCCAATCAGATAGTGTCTCCACACTCTCAAGGCATACACAATGGAAAAAAAATCCAAATCATGCATTGCATAGTTCTCTTCATGCTTTCTTAATTTCCTTTAGATGTAAGCGATCACTCGACCGTCTTGCATCAAGAATTCGCCTAAGATTTCTTTGGATGCATCTGTGCATACCAAGAATTCCTTGTCCATGTCAGGGACCTTTAGTATCGACGCTGTCATAAAAACCCCTTGATCCTTTGAAATTCTTCTGTTCACTTCTCGGTTCATACAAACTTCTTGTTTTTCTTTTGCAATTCCGTGATCAGATTTTCTATCTTCGAAAAACCTTCGACGAACCATCGGTAATATTCTGCTAAACTCATAAAGCTACGTACTTCTAGTACGTTCGTCGATGCAGGCCATTCCATAATAGCCTCTACCTTCACTGGGTCCACAATGATGCCTTAGCCGAAGATAACATGCCTTAAGTAATGAATCCTTGATTGGTAAAAATATCATTTCGATAGTTTCTCGTATAATTTGTTTTATCGTAAAAATTGTAGTACTAAGATCAAACGTCTGTCATGTTCTTCTGTTGTCTGAGAATATATCAATATGTCATGGATGAATATTTGAATTTTTTTTTCCAAGTATTCATGGAACACATTCATCAAGATCATGAATACCCCCGGGGAATTTGTCAGTCCAAATGGTAAAATGATAAACTCGTAATGTCCGAACCTCGTCTTGAAAGTGGTCTTAGGAATGTCTTCCTCTTTAATTTGTAACTGATGATAACTTGATCTCAATTCAATATTTGAAAACACCATCACCCCTTTCATTTGATCAAACAAATCGTCTATTCTTGGCAACATATATTGGTTCTTGATCTCTTCCTTGTTCAGTTGACAATAGTCAATACAATTTCTCCACGACCCATCCTTCTTTCTTATGAAAACAATAGGCGCACCCCAAGGTGACACACTAGGACATATAATTCCTAGGTCCAACAACTCCTTTAGTTGCATTTTCAACTCCTGTAACTCAGGCGTTGACATCCAATAAGGCGCTCTTGATATCGGTTCAGTTCTAGGTTTCAAGTCAATCGTAAATTCCAATTCTCTTTCGGGCGGAAAACCTGGTAACTCTTTTGTGAACACGTCAACAAACTCTTGTACTACTGAAAGGTTTTCTAATCCTTCCGCCACGCCCTTGTCGTTCAAAGCTAATATTGCATATAACTTACATCCTTTCTTCTTTCTCTTCTGCAGTTGTAGGGGAGAAATGAACCTCAAGGACACTCCCTAGTTTCTTCCTACAATCACTCTTCTCTGTCGCTCATCATCTGTCAAGATCAACCATTTTGTCTTACAGTTGAGTATTGCAACATGCGATTCCAACCATTCCATACCGATCATGATGTCATAAGATCGTAAGATCGTGACATATAGTTTGAACGTCGTTACAAAATCTCCCAAGTTAATGTGACAGTCTTGAACCCTTCATCCAACATTCTATTTGGAACCCGAAGCGATTTCTACTTACCTAAAATCATCCTGCTCAACTACCTTTACCTTAAATATTTTTAGTGTTGCACTAGAAATAAATATCGATGTAGCACTGAGATCTATAAAAATACTAAAAGTTTGGTCGACGATGGTACTTGACATCTCTAGCACCGTGGGATGGTGCTTGACCTGGTGGTGATTCACCGCTTCATGAATCCCGTGGGCCTTGCCCAAATCTCCCAATGTATTGGGTCATGTTATCACATATTCTTGCAGGGGGGTGTTTTCCCTTAGGAGTTGACCATTGGATGACCAAATGTGAAAGAAGCGGGATTAAAATACCCACAACTGTGTTTCATCCAAAGTCAAGGCACGTTGTGGTAAGGCGCACACATATCAGGACAACGAAGAATGACACTTCGGTAATTCTAAAGTGATCAATGTGCAAAACCCCTGAGTCCTGAAGTGAAAAGAAGATATGGGCCATCCAAATCGGAGGGGCGCGTGGCAATAGATTAGCGAATTCGTGATTTCACGAGTCAGGGTTTTAGCATGGAGCACGATGCAAGTTCTCAAAACGTGAAATCTCGAAATCGTGGTTTCACAAATCCGAGGTTTGACAGGAAGCAGTGCCCTAATTCCCCAAAAATCTAAGTCCCAAAAAAATTTGGGGATAAAGCCCCAGATCATTGCCCAAAGTCATATATAAAAGTGGGGCCACAAATAAGAGTAAGCACCTGTTTATCGACTGGTGACTGGGGTTTCTGAGATACAATTGTGGCTGTCAGATGCATAGCATATCCGATCGTCAATCTAAGAGAGGCCATTTTGCGAGTTCGGGCATCGAGATATTGGGAATCCAGTGGAGTGAAGACTCCTGAAATGCGAAATCCCAAAATTTGATAGGAAGTAAGCGCTAGGCCATGGCCCGAGGTCGTATGAAGGTAAATGTACATAGTTAATGTGAGCTACACCCAGGGCCAAAACGTCGATGTTGCCGCAGAAGGGGTGGCCACGTTCTCCAGGTGCCAAATCAACTCAGCCTTGTTCTGATCCCGATGAAGAAGTAAATGAAAGCGGGGGGGAGGTGGTTGAAGCCTCGCCTCACCCCATAAATGAAAATCATGGAAGAGCTGGTAGTGGAGGCAGACCATCAGCCCATGGTACCCCTGTGAGCCAATTTTTCTACAGGGCCCATACTGATCTGAGCTCGAGTCTGACAGGAGAATGCAAGTGCAGACTGACAGAATAAAATGCAGACGTTGAGCCTTGAATGCAATGGTTCGAGCACGCCTCTGCTGAGGATGGAAAATTATTTTGAGTATATATGTGGAGTTCTTGGATTTTGTAAAGGTCGATGGTTGAGCTAAGCTCATGTATGTAAAGTTTTAGTAAAGCCTCTGGTTCTCTGGATATGTATTGAATTTTGAGACTTCTTGTTTAATGACAATCAACCTTCTTTTTCACCTCTTTTGCCTCTAATATTGAAGGCTCGGGCATGGATGATCCAGTCGATTTGTTGTAATCATGTTGTGATGTATGTTTGATTGTAGTGTTGTTACAACATCTTTAGTTTTTTGAAACTTTGGATTCAAGAGGATATTGTATTCAAATCTTTTCCTCCTTAGGCTGCTGGAAGACTGGATGTCCATAACAGTCCTTCACATTTTCTCCTCAAGTTCTTCCCCCTACTCACCCTTAATACAACTTACTGTCTGAAGTTATATCAAGACCTCATCTTCCTGTGCATACCAACCCAGGTTTTTGAGTTAAAGTGATATCATCCTGAGTTTGCATCCATTAGACCCCCCCCCCCCTTAAATTTATTCATTGTGACATAAAAAACTGATGGGTACTAGGCTTACCTTTTCTACAATCCAGAGGTGACTTCTAGTGCTAACATTTATGGTGCCATTGCTGGAGATGAAAGTGAAGATATCTTCCCTGGGAGAGCGACAACGAGCTTCTAATTCTGAAGGTGCATCAGGTATCAGAACCATTGAAGATTGCGCTTTCACCTGGCGACTCCACTGAGGCGACTCCACTATCTCAGTGTCGCTGTTTTAATTTGAATGCTTCTGGATACACCTGGTAGCCCCCTGGGAGAACACAACAATCAGTTCTGGTCTTTGATGGTGAACAAAGACCAGACACACTCATTCTGCATATCATTCACCTGGTGACTCCATTGTTGAAGGATCGATTAGCGAATCCACTGGTTCGAAATGAAAAAAATCCTGGCTTGGAGGTTTGCTCCTTTTTATTTTTATGATGTTCCTAGTTTTCCTAATGTTTTCCCTACTATGGATGAATGGGGTAATTATTTGCCCATATTTAGAGAACGTAAAGAGGACAACCCTTCTCAACATCTCCATGAGTTTCATGAACTCATGCATCAATGGGAGGTACATCATGAGAATGTTTTAATGAAGATGTTCATGTTCTCATTGGACGGGGATGCCCATGAGTGGTATCAATCCTTTCCCCCTTCTAGCATCTCCTCCCTGGAACAGTTTCATGCAACCTTTAATAAGCATTGTCAAAGGTATTATTCCTCTGAGTTAATCTGTCATAATTGTTGTGAGAAATGTGAAGGCCATGGTCAAGATATGGCTATGACTAGTGAAGGCTGTGAGGATGAGGGCCATGAGAAAGATGAAGATGCTTTGAGTGAAGTAATGAAACTGATAAAATATCTCTCTTCCAAACTAGAAAGGTTGGAATCTAAAGAAAGCGCAGATGATTTTCCAGTCCTTGAGGTAGATTTTCTTGGCAGCTCTACTGAGGATGATAATGAAGATTTCATAGCTGTAGAGGCCTTGCATTCTGCTCCTGATTTGTCTACTATCCCAAGCTTTGATGATTATTTGGATGAAGAGTAGCAAGGCACCACATCACAATTTGCTGACCTAGGGAGAAACCAGCCTATATATGATAGCTACGAATCAAATTCTGAGCTGGATATGTCATATTTCCAAGAGCATACAACAGATCCCTGTCCTCTATTCATTAATGAAAATAATCATGAGAAAATCAATCATCCTGTGCAACAGATTGAAGAGAAGATATTTCCCATGGGTCCTGTTTATGATGATTATGACTCCGACCCTTGGGAAATTCATAAAGAAGAAAAGAAGCAACAAAAGGGGAAATTCATAGCCTGCCCAAAACCTGTAGGTGAGCAGCCACCACCTGAGACTAGTCAACCTACATCAACTTCTCATCCACCTGTGCTTATTAGAGATAGTCAACCATGTGTGATCAGTTGTGGAGCATATCAGGTTGTCTGTTTCAAATTTTCTAGAGTTTTCCATTCATTCTATGAGCCTGTCAGTGAGTACATGGAGCTGCATTTCCTTCATGCCTTGGAGTCGCCTAGATTTTTCCCAATTTCAACATTTCTAGGAAAGTTGAAGGATGTAACCGTTCTGTTGTCATGGTTTCATCGTCTGTTATCAATCATTGATAGAGTAAAGGAACTTCCAATCAAGAAGTTACCTTAATGACTATGGTGGAAATTCGCTTTCACCTAACATTGTGTAAAAATAAATTAGTTTAGGACTGTACATAAATAATGTCCCTGGAGCATGTGTGTTTATTTTTGTTTTTTACTTATTGACCTGTATTCCTCAGCAGGGTGTTTTGAGCTTGACTCCATAGCCCAATAGAAGGCATTTGGAATTGCAAAAGAGATCTTAGAGCCTCGCAGGGAGGACTCTATCCCCCATGGAGCCTAATGTTATCACATATTCTTCCAGGGGGGTGTTTTCCCTTAGGAGTTAGCCATTGGATGACCAAATGTGAAAGAAGGGGGATTAAAAAACCCACAACTATGTTTCATCGAAAGTCAGGGCACGTTGCAGTAAGGCAAGCGCATATCGGGACAATGGAGAATGCCACTTTGGGAATTTTGAAGTGAGGAAGGCGCGAAACCCCTGAGTCTTGAAGTGCAAAGAATATATGGGCCGTCCAAACTAGAGGGGCACGTGGAAACACATTAGAAAATTCACAATTTCACGAGTCGGGGTTTTAGCGTGGAGCATGATGTAAGTTCGCAAAATGAGAAATCCCAAAATCCTGGTTTTGCAAATCGAAGGTTTGACAGGAAGTAGTTCCCCAATTCCCCGAAAAGAGAAGTCCCGAAAACATTTAGGGACAGATCCCTAGGTCATGGCCCAAAGTCATATAAAAAAGTGGGGCCACAAAGAAGAGTAAGTGCCTATTTATCGGCTGGTGATTGAGGTTTCCGGGATGCAATCGTGGCCATCAGATGCATAGAAGATCCAACCGTCAATCTAAGATAGGCGATTTTGCGAGTTCAAGAATCGGGATATTGGGAATCAAGTGGAGTGAAGACTCCTAAAATGAAAAATCCTGAAATTTCATAGGGGATAAGCGCTAGGTCATGGATCGAGGTCATTTGCAGCTAAAGGTGTAGAGTTCATGTGAGCTACGCCCAGGGCCAAAATGCCGATGTTTATGCAGAAGGGGTCGCCACATTCTACAGGTGCCAAATCGACTCAGCCTCATTATGATCCATATGAAGAAGTAAATGAAAGTGGGGGGGGAGGTGGTTGAAGAAGCGCCTCGCCCCATAAATGAAAAACATGGAAGAGCTAACAGTGGAGGCGAATCGTCAGCCCATGGTATCCCTGTGAGACAATTTTTCTATAGGGCCCATATTGATCTGAGCTCGCATCTGACAAAAGAAGATGCAGACGTCGAGCCTTGAATGCAATGGTTCGAGCATACCTCTGCTGAGGATGGGGAATTATTTTGAGTATATATGTGGAGTTCTGGGATTTTGTAAAGGTCGATGGTTGAGTTAAGCTCCCGTATGTAAAGTTTTAGTAAAGCCTCTGGTTCTCTGAATATGTATTGAATTTTGAGACTTCTTGCTTAATGACATTCAACCTTCTTTTTCACCTCTTTTGCCTCTGATATTGAAGGCTCAGGCATTGATGATCCAGTCGAGTTGTTTTAATCATGTTGTGATGTATGTTTGATTACAGTGTTGTTACAATGTCTTCAGTTTTATGAAACTTTGGATTCAAGAGGATATTGTATTCAAATATTTTCCTCCTTAGTTTGCTGGAAGACCGGATGTCCATAATAGTCCTTCACATTTTCTCCTCAAGTTCTTCCCCCTACTCACCCTTACTACAACTTACTGTATGAAGTTAGATCAAGACCTCATTTTCCTATGCATACCAACCCAGTTTTCTGAGTTAAAGCGATATCATCCTGATTTTACATCCATTAGACCCCCCCCTTAAATTTATTCATTGTGACATAAAAAACTGATGGGTACTGGGCTTACCTCTTTTGCAATCTACATATTACTTCTAGTGCTAACAAGTCCGACTGACCTGACTACTCTGGCCCTCTCCACTGGATAGTCTCATTGGTAATGTGGTTCTCAACTTTTCCAACATCCATTCTTCAGTCCAATACTCCTGGTCCCCGAAGTAGAAGATACAGGCCTGCCAGCCTGAAATCCTAGTTTGTTCTGTTGAATAGGCCTAAACTCCTGTTTCTGCGGGCGACACTGTTGCTAATGCTATGGTCCTCTGTAGGGAGTCCTATACTGAGGATTCAGTCATTGTGGTGTCGTGAACATGGATATTCTCGATGTATCTCGATACCCTGATGTATTTCTGGCTAGAGTCTGATGCTACTGGGCACCAGATGTCGCCTGTCCAGTCGGTCTCGCAAGAGTCCTGCCCTAACCTCCACTGTGCAACTCTTCCTCAATGATGAGGGATTTATGGATTTAATTGTACAACGTTTTAGACATTAGGATCCTCACCTTTGCACGAATGTTGAAGTTAAGGCCGAACATAAACTTGTTTACCTTCAACTTCTCCATGTTCAGGTGTGAAGCATACCTAAGCAACTACATGAATCAGGCCTCATACTCCAACACCGTATGACCACCCTATCATAAGGTGGTGAACTCATTGAGCTAGTGCTCGATGAATTCCTCCGATAAATACCTCTCCGGGAACCACTCCTCGAATAGTTCCCATGACATGTCTTCGACGACCATGTTTAGCTGATGCAAAAGCGTCTTCCACCATAAAAGAACACCTACCTTCAGCTGAAAGACCGCCATGCAGACCTTCATGTTGGAGGTGTAGTCGTGAAGTGCAAAGCACATCACCATGTTCTCTAACCATGCCTAGCTGGTTGAGCCGTTTGTGGCACCCATGAACTCAGGAAAATTAACCTTCTCGAGTTATCTGTGAATTCTACCAGTACCAGATGGAGCACACTGTGAAAACTCATTGGGTACAGGCGCTATGGCCTCATCTCTATCTATCTGGTTATCAGGGCCTTTGACATCCTCTGAAAGGACCTCATCAAACCAACCACATCCCCCACATCAATCTGCTCCTGTCTAATGACTTGTTCTTCTTCTTGGGGGTTAGACCCCTCTGGTGTGGATGCTACTAGAGGCATCATGCCTCTGCTCCTAGCACCATGCTGTCTACCTCCACGATGTCCTCTAACCATGATTACCTGCATGAAAAATTTAAATTTTAATTAGCTACAATTTATTAATTAAGTGTCTAATACAGTGCAAGGCATAATAATCCAAGTCACAAGGTCGAACCTTCTTTGATACCATATGTAACGACCCCTCCATTACGACAACAAATAACATTGTA
Source organism: Picea engelmannii (assembly GCA_009831015.1). Lineage (NCBI taxonomy): Eukaryota > Viridiplantae > Streptophyta > Pinopsida > Pinales > Pinaceae > Picea > Picea engelmannii. Next base: position 72,045 of record ML804112.1, read on the forward strand.
CAATAGGTATATATATATATATATATATATATATATATATATATATATATTCCCTTTCATTAGGAATTTAATATTAAATTCGTCACAAAATAATTAACAACATTGCTACTGATACATCATCATAACTAAAACGACACATAAGTAATGCATTAACATAATTAAAAGTGGCACATAATCAACACATAAACTATGAATCAATCATCATCATCATAATTAATAACTGCACTTAATCAACACATCATCATGATAAATAACGACACAATAAACACATCGTGATCGAGTGAATCAAATACAAGTAAATAATCAACCATATCATTGAACATTCAAGGAACTACCCTCCCAACCTACCCTGCAAGGTTAGGACCTATGAGACACATAAGCAACGCTCAAGCACAAGATTCATCTGATTGATTTTGACCACTTAAGGTCTTAGGGTTGGCGACTGTTCTGAGGAAAACAGAGGTGTCTAATGCCCACTAATCCAATCAAGACAACAATCAAATAGATCAATCAACCAATCTTAATCATCAATTAATCATGGCGCAAGAGTAATCACCAACTTTATTTTCATGGCACATGAGTAATCTAATTACATAACTCATCATACATCAACATTAATTTCAAGACGCACGATTAACAAAACTCATAAACGATCATAGATCAAAATTTAATACATGGCACAAAGAAATCTAATAACTCAATCATTTATTCATTAACATTATTCCAAGGTGCAAGAGATCTAATCATTTAATCATTTTCAATCAACATTGAGCGTAAATGAGACCAATGACATTTCATGGGAATGATAATTCAAGAGCATAAATACAACTTAATCTCATAGATTTCAATAGACCTTTCCATATCTAGGAATGTCTTCTAGGAGTATGTAAGTAAGGCTAAGATTATACATTCATTTTAAAAACCCATAAGAAGATCAATCTTCTTAAAAGCTCCATTAATTTAACACCACCATTACATTAGTTATCCCCCTTATAATTATTCAACCATTAATTTAATTCATTATTCATCAATAAAAATGAAATTGAGTAAGAGCATAAGGCTTTAAGGATTAAAATCTATGCAAGCATAAGTAAGAGGCCATTACTAGGTGGAGACCTATTGCGCTCATCTTTAGAATCCTTTCCTAAGTTAAGTTCAATTCTGTCAAGCCTCAATTATCAATTGCATCAAGCTACTGTAACAAGTACCATCCTTAGTAGCGCAACTAAATATCATTAAAAATATTTATCTTGATAAGCAACACATTAAGACTTCGTTACCAAAATACATCCATTCAAAGTGCCATAAGGAGGTCAATAAATAATTTGATTAATAGTCAACCACTTGTATATCGATTGAGAGAATTATTCCCCCCCAAACAAGACAAGCAAGGGCAGCCCCGCCTCACTTTTCCTCCCTCTCTGATAGATAGTTGTAATGCCTCGTTGGATAACGGGCTAGCTGAAGCTTCATTTGCGAGCAGATTCTAGATTTACATTTGGTTGGCATCTTTCGATCCATAATGCAAGAGCTATCTATTGCTGATTTGTTTCTCTGGTCGAGTGAATGGGTCAAAATTAATTGGCAACCCTCGATCGGACGGAGGCCGGGCCTTACTTAAACATATCAATAAGGTCTCAAGCTAGGTTGTGAACTCATATAAGATATTTAAAACACCCTATAGTAAAATAAGGAATCAATCAAATTACAAATTCATATAAGGGAAGGAGGGAGATCCAACTTATTAACCTTATTCCACGGCTTCAGGGCCAACTTCAACCAGTTAAGAATAAGGATAACTAGTCTTTTTGAACCAACGAAAGGGTTCATCTTTTAAACTAAATTTGATTTGGGACCCTAGGAAGATCAACTTCTTTAAGGGAAACAAAGGGTCTCAACACTAGCTACATAGTCCTCAATGGTTATGAGGTTTAATCCATCCAAAGGTGTAAAAATGGAAGTGAGGTTTCTGGCGATCTATTTTGGAGTAGGAGGATATTAACACTCTCCCAAGCAATCAAATTCCAAGAAAATCCCCTAGGGTAAGGGGCCTTGCTATTCGAACCCTAACTCCAAGCATATCATATTGTGATTGAGTATTGAGTTTGAGAATATGAACTAAGTGCCAAGGATAGTGCATTTTGGGTGTCAAGGAAGCACTCCCACCAAGCTTCAAGATAATCATCGAGCACCAAGGGGGAAACCCAGAAGGGAGAAATCCATGCACTACACATCTACGAAGGACTGTGAAGGGAGAAGGACAACGAGGAAAGGTCTTCCATATATTCCATAGTCATCACTAATAAAATTACCAACATTAACCAATAACATAATAATAAAAATCATAAACACAGTTATGCTTAATGACATAATATTTGAAATATAAATGGGATTGGATCTCAAAATGGTAAAGTAATCGAAGTGAAATCATAAACACTGCTATGGATCTAAATGACATAATATTAAAAATATAGATGGGATATGGTCAATTATTCAAATTTCACACACTTTTAATTCAAAAATAAATGATAAAATGCTTTAAAAAATGGAAGCGTATTATTCTTACTCAAATATAAACATGAATGATGTGTGATGTAAGTTCTAATCATAACAATCCTCAATCTTATCATAATTTAAAGTAATATTATCTGTAAATAGTGAGCCTAAGACCTATCCATTAATCACTAAGGATGAGTGCGCTCCAGAACTTGGGAAAACCACTCATATTCCCATTAATCACCAAGGATGAGTGTGCACCAGAACTTGGGAAAACCGCTCATATTCCAATTAATCGCTAAGAATGAGTTAAACAATCTAGTTGGCATGGAAAAGATATGGAGAATCCCTGGTGTTATCGGACAAATCTGTAAGTGTAGACACAAACTAATCTACCTAAATTCCATGGGAAGCTAGAACAAAACAAGAGAGAGTACAAACTTCACCTTAGACTTCATTGTCATATAAACTAGTTCAGAGAGGGACATGTGACATACCTTTTAAATGATGCTTGATCCTCACTAGTGTCATCCTTGTCGATCCATATTTGGATTTTTGGGATGGTGAACTTGTTTAAGAAGAACAAACAAACAAAGAGAGAGAACACAAATATATATATTCCAATGAATTCTATGTATACGATCAAGGAGTTATACAATAAAATTCAAGACACCTTTATAGGGAAGAAATGTATTGCTGCATTATATTAAAATGGAAGTGGAGAATACAACCCTTGCTTTGATGCTGCAAGGTCCCTTCCAATGGCTCTTTTCTCCAACACACAAACCCTTTCTCCAATTCCTTTGATGAAGAAGATCCACAATCTGACTTAGAGAGTTAAAGCAAAGCTATCTCAAGTATAATCTGTAGTAGAACTCTACATGTATAAGCAAGCCTTTGCAAACCTTAGCCTTTTACATAAGACATCCCTCTTTATATATGGTGAAAGAGGGATGGATGAGGAGATTAGGATGATCCCAATAAATCAGAGAAGCGAGTAAGATCCAAACCGATCGAAGGCCACCTCATCTTCTAGAAGTTTCCCTTCTAGAACTTTTGTGAATTTCACTTTTCCCTTGTTTAAGCATCATCGCACCCTATGCACAGGCATCATGTGACGACGTTGCGGTCCATATTTGGTGCAACATGTGATGATAAATAATCGTCGCACCTCAAGTATATAGAAGGGTGCGATGATCTCCTTTGACATAGTTTTTAAGGAAGAAAAGCTAATCCACTTTTCTCATGGAGAAAGCCTCTTTTAGTGTTTTCAGGGAACATGTAAGTGAGTTATGCACATGTCATCAGTTGATCACTAGGGTGACCAAAATAATGTGTAAAAGAATGCCCCCCCAAAGTATGAATTTGGATCCTGTGACAACTGAAATACTTTGTAGAATGTGTGTGTTAAAAAAAAGGAGCGCATCAGTTGGGAACCTGCAAACAATCAAGCATCTGCATAATAAAGTACCATATTTTGTGGTAGGCATTCCCATACTCAGACTACAAGTGACTCTAATCATAAGTGTCAAGTGAGTCATGGCCACTAAACATACACTGTGGATCCATGTCATCATGATTCAACATAGCCACGAGAAATACACTGTGGATCTATGCTCTTTAAAGAATTTGAATTCGAACATAGCCATGAGACATACACAGTGGATCTATGTGTCAGTAAAAAATTATGAATACTTAGTCACAACTTGGACCGATATGGTGAGATCCAGGGTCTTCATTTCCATCATTCCTAAGTATGAATCTAGCCATGTGATTACAGGTGTCAAAGTTGAACATGGTAGAAACCACTTGATTACCGATCATTAATGAAAACTGTTAACAAGTACGAGGGAAATAACCATTGATGTCAATGAATCCCAAGGTAATCTAGTACAATCCAACGAATGTGAATGAATGAGTTGAAGTCGAACACTTGATGGAATCTTCCAATCATGGGTCAATGATGTGAACCCACAGTTGAAAGCGAAGAAACCTTCCATTGAGACATGTAGGCTCCAAGGTACTAATGTGATTTATAAGTCATGTTCCTGGATAATGAGTTGAAGTCAACAGGAAAAGACTTGTCATAGGAGGGCCTTAATGTATACCCCATCAATGACACGAAATATGTAATATATTTGAAGTAGATCATAGTATGAAGTGATTTGGGATTGACTTAGGGAAAATCAACATGGTAGAAAATTTATAAATGAAGATGACCGACTTGATATAAGGTTTTTTTAGGTTGGACTTCTCTTGAACATATGAATGACATGACAATTGTCTTGGAAACATTGAATCAAGGAGGACCTAACATATGAACTTGTGGATGGTCAAATGAGAGAAAAATGGATTCCCAACCCAGATACAGTGATGAAGGGGGGTGTCATGTTCAAGAGCAACTTTACTTCCACTAACACAGATACATATACACATTTCTTTTTCGATTTCCCCCCACCATTTCTGGCAAGTACCTCTTTATTTTTACGCAAGCTTGAGGAGGATAAAATATGCTTGTAATGTAAGCTCATCCTTTAGATGAGTCCTTTGGAGTATGTTTAACGAAACCTAAGAAGGAGTGGTTTGATCCCATATGGGCCTTTTGATGTTTGTTTTACGAGTTCAAAGAAAGAAAACTCAGGGGTTTTTCATATTTAGAGAGTATGAAAAACACTTAAAGAGAACTCCATAATGCCCTTTTTCATAAGTTAGTCTGATGAGATCGAAAAAGAGATAACCTATTGCTCATCATACATTTTCTTCAAATACTTTTACGAGCGTGAAAAGAACAAGGTTTCTCGGCTATCTTTTCGTGTTTAGGGAGCTTGAAAAGAGCTTAAAGGATACTCCATATGGTTCGTTTTTTTGTATTACCAATGCGATTTCAAAAAAACGATAAAAGGTTACTCGATTGCATTCTCATGGTTTCACGAGCGTGAGAAAGAATTATGATTGTGCTCAAATTGTTTCCTAAAAAACCCTAAAAGCATCTGTACATAAGAAAAACACACAAAAACAACCAAAAATAGTGGATCCTTGTCAAACGTCGCATCCTTAGATCTTTCAATTTGTAATAAAAAACACTTTTCGAAGTTGGTTAGACTTTAGGGCATAGGTAAAATATAAAAAATAATTTAATTTTGTAATAAAATATGGTAAAAAGTAATAAAATAGGTCAAAACAACCCATTTACCATTTCATTTTTCAACTTCACCCAAATAGTGCCCAAAACCCTCATTTTCTTCCAAATTTTAAGTGTCGATTCCAAAGTGCCTAGTGGAGCATTTCCCAAACTGCTTCTATCAAAAAGGTAATCTTTTTCCTCTTTCTCTTTTCATGGTTTAAAATTTCATTTTTAATGGCTTAATTTTGAGTTTAGGTCGATTTTTTGGAGGTCACTGCGCTTTGAGATCGTCGCAGGTTCATTTTATCGTGAACTACAATGATCTCAAATCGTTGTAGGGGAGAAAAAGACAGGGTGCGATGACATCTCTCTGTGTAAAATCAAGGTCCTAGGACGGCCATAACTCAATTTTTGAAAATAAAAAATGAGTTAGGAGAACTTCCAAGAATTGATTTTTTATGAATCTAATCATCCTTTGTTGTTACTTGGCAGGTTTTCCTCAGTCAAAATGCTCGAGTGGAGGGAACATGAACATGAGGAAGAATAATATTTTTTTGGGAATGACCCAGGAATAGTGATGGCACTCCAGGAGTGTGGTTTACTCAAATTATTCAAAATTTAGGGCATGAGAGCCCAACTGAGATTGCTGGAGTATCTAGGCCACTTGTGGGATGTAAATGAACAAGCCTTTCACGTGGGTGTGCATACACTCAACTTGGAGATAGATGATATTTACTTTCTTATGGGGTTATCTCACCGAGGCTCTTGGACATCACTCTCAGGAAGCAGGGGTGGAGGAGAACCCATGGACTACTATGTTGCACACCATTGCGTGCTAGGTACAAAAAATAATAGTGGCAAGGTTTCCATTAGGGATGTTCAAGATTTAACATTGAGAACCATCCTCTATACTATCACTTGGATGGTAGGGAGTGTGGCTCCCCACATGTCTTTGCAAAGACACTTTCAGTACACCATAGTGTGTATGGAGCCCCGAGTCTTCAACTGGTGCGAGGGTCTCTTGAAGAACATGAAAAAGAAACTGAAAAAGTGTCAGAATGGTCAGTTGAAACAATTTGGTTTTGGATCCATTTTAGTATCCTTATTCCTAGAGAGGGTCCCCATCTTACATCTACAGGTGGAGTTGGGAATACCCTCTCCAAAAGATCCATAGATGAAAATATGGGTGGATTTGATGGCTCATCACGGTGGCATGCCTATCGTCAAATATGATGAGATTTTCTTCCAGTGGCTGAGAAATCAACTAATCATGGTGGAGGACTATTCTTACGTTGGGATGGAATTCTGTGGGGATCCTGACTTAGCTCTACCCGAGGGATCTTAGTGGGGAGACATAGGTAAGAGGAACATTTTTCATTATATGATGTTTTTGATATTTTAATTATAATTTTTTTTTGTCATTTATCTAAGACTAATCAAGTGCTCTCAATAATGTAGATGTGGCACCTTATATTCTTCTAGGATCATCTCCCATTCAGAGGCGAGGAGAGAGAGGTGATGTGGTGGGTCAAGGAGTGGTTGTTGCGGATATCAAGGAGATCGAGCAAAACCTAGAGGGATTAGGCATGAATATCCCTGATACCATGGTGGAAGAACTTCCTCGACACTACCGATGCCATACAGTTGGCGTATCAACATATATTGGTCCGTTGCTTCATAGAGTGGCACAAGTAGTCGTTTGTTACAATGAGAAACATCCATGATTCTTATGTATATGAAGCCATGAGATTCACTATTTTGATATTTTGGTCTTTGGACAAACACTTTTTTGTAACTTTTGACGTGTTAGGGAGAAGTTCGACAACTAGTTTCAAAAATAGGATTTCACATTCAATCGACAGAATATATTCGATACCATATACTAATTGGAAAGGTGTGAACCCTATGGCATATTTAACTGATATCCGATAAGCCCATAATACTGAGAAGAGCATCATGTGCTAGCTTGACTTGTCGATTCTTGTCATCCGGTGAAGCATAGTAGTGGGAAATTTGTTGATTGCTTCAACCTAACCATTGGCATGTGGATAGTAAGGTGTTGAGTTTTCATGTCGAAGACCCAACTTCTCGGTAAGTTCAGACATCATGAAATTGCGAAAATGACTACCATGGTCAGTGAGGATGGTTTGAGGGACACCAAATATAGTAACAATGTGATTGAATATGAATAACGTTGCAATTTTCTTGGTATTATCAAATGTAGGCATCACCTCAGCCCATTTACTGAAATAATCCACGACTATGATAATGTTTCCATGCCCCTCGACTGAGTGAGGGTTACATGTTATGAATTCAATGCCCCATTTAGCAAATGGACCAACAAAAATTACAGGGTAAAGAGGAGTAGGATGAGATCGAATCTTATTTTTATACGTTTGAAAAGCGTGGCATTTCTGAATGGCGGTAATGCAATCCTTAAACAACGAAGGAAAAAGTAACCAACTTGCAAGATCTTTTGGGCAGTAGAATACCCAGACATATGACCCCCACATGCTCCGCAATGACAGTCATTCAAATCTTTCTCAGCTTCATCCTAGGTTAGACACCGTTGTAATATGGAATCAATACCACAATGGTAAAGGGTATCACCAAGAATAATGTATTGAAGGGCTTGATACTGAATACACTGACGATATACACTGGAAATATCCGGCCTTAAAGTTTGGGTTTGAATATAAATGATGATGTTTTCATACCATATGTCGTCAGAACTGATAAAAAAGAGAGACTCATCAGGAAAGGAATCTTCTGCCACAGTTTTTGTCTCAGTAGAGGGAAGGTCACATATCAACTCGAAAAAAAAAAAGATTTCTTTTACTTGGCATGCTCAAATTCCAAATCAAACTCTTGGAGAATCACTATCCATTTGGAGTATTTCCCCCCCAGCAATTGTCGAGTAAGGATTTGTTGCATGGGGTTGCAATCGGAAATGACTGTGGTTTTGCGCAATAATATGTAATGATGAAAACGTTGTACTGTTTGAAAAACTGCCAAGGCCAATTTCTCCACATGCATATATTTAGTTTTGGTGGTCGTGAGACTCCAACTCAAACAGCAGATAACATTTTCATCATGTGAATCATCCTCTTGGACTAGAACCATATCTATTGTGGATTCCGAAGTAGCTAAGTATAAGAAATAATCTCGACTATAATCGGGAGGAAATAAGAGTCGTGTACGGGTTAAGTAAAGTTTCAAATCTTCAAAGGATTTGTTGGCAATGTCGTCCCATACAAAATTGTGATCCTTTTTCAGAATTCAAGTAAAACCTTTTGTTAATTCAGCATAATTGGGGATGAATCGACATAAAAAGTTTTCCTTCCCTTGCAAAATTTGGAGCTGGTGTAGTGTAGAAGAAGGAGGCAAATTGAGAATAGCTTCAACCTTCATAGGTTCCACCCTAATCCCATGTGTAGACATGATAAAACCAATAAGTCATCCATAATTCACACAAAAAATGCATTGATGTGGATTCAATTGTATGCGATAATAGCGACAACGTAGGAAAATGGCTCTTAAATGTGCCGGGTGATCTCAACCACACATGGAATGCACCAGTAAATCATCTAGGTAAGGTTGTACAATGTTCTTAATATCATGAAAAGCATAATACATAGCACGTTGAAAAGTCACAGTAGCATTCTTGAGACCAAAAGGTAGTTTATGATATGCGAAGGTTCCCCAAGGGAAAATAAAAAAAATCTTATGTTGATCTACAGGTAAAATATTGATTTGATTATAGCTGGAGAAACCATCCATCAAAGAAAATATTTCACTCCTGGCATAGTCGTCAACGATTTGGTCAACGAAAGGGGTGGGATAATTATCTTTGGGACAAGCTTTGTTAATATCCCTATAATGTACACAAACACAGATCGTACATTGTTTCTTCATAACTGGAACAAGATTAGACACCGAATCAGTCAAAGCCACAAGATAGACAAATCCGGCTTTAAGAATTTTTTCAACTTTGATTTTAATAGCAACAACATTGTGTGGATGTACTGGGTGAAGTCTCTATCAAATGGGTTTAGCGTCTGGGTAAGTTTTAATTTCATGTACAACAATATCTGGATCAATTCAAGGAATCTCTTCATAACTCTAGGAAAAATTTTCACAGAATTCTTGGAAGAGAGCTTTGTAAATTTGGATCTCATCAACAGAACATGAGGCAATGATGTGAACATTTTCCACGATTCCGGGTTTAATCGAAATATATAGAGGGATTGCGGGTGAAATGTTACCCAAGTTCCCTTCATACAAAACATCATGTATTGGTTCAAGAACAATGGAAATAGTAACAATAGTAGACAGATTCAAAATCCATTGATAACTCTCTATTGTCTCGGGTTTCAGGAAGAGAATAGAATGATGATGCCCATCATCACATGTGGTATCTTCCATAGACATGAATTTCATGATCATCTCATTGGTGTGAAATACCACATGAAACAGATTCGGAGAATGAGGAGAAGGAGTTTCCGATTGAATAGCTTGATAAGACAATTCTGCTGGACGTGTCTAAGAGAGAATGAGGAGGAGTTTCCGATTGAATAACTTGATAAGACAATTCTACTAGTCTCAAAGGAATTCAGTCATCGTAACGAAGACAATTGTAAGATCTAGGTACTATCCAAGGGTCATAAGACTCAGGGGTTTCACCAATAGTGGATGATATCATGTTAATCAAAGGGACACAAGGAGGATGAATATCAGGTGGTGGAATGGGGAATGTACCCATTAGCGATGAATCCTTTAGAAGACACACACCAACATTCTCATAACCGAGAGGTGTTTTCGCAATGAAAGGTATGTTACCAGTACGTGAATCAGAATTAAAGAAGGCAAGTTTATTGATAGTAACAACTTTTCCTTGGTGAGGGAAACATATCACATAGAAACGAGTAGAAACAACTGCAGACATGGAATCAATTCAACTACGACCAAGTAGAAGGTTATAATCGAGAGGTGCATCAAAGACCTCAACCTCAACAGTAACCACTTTTAGTTATAACGTAATAGATAACGAAGGAAGAACACCATAATGTTTAAATCATGTACCATTAAATGCTTTTAGATTATTGTGTGACTCGGTAAGGGTAGGAGAGGCAATGGATTTCCAACAAGTGACAAACATGATGCAATTCGAGGCTCCTTCATCTATAGCGGTTCGAAAAAATATTCTTATTTTCCACAATAACTTGTATTTGAAACGCTAATTGAGGAGGAAGCCTTGGAATATGATCTTCCAAGTCAAATATTATCAAGTTTGTATAGGTATGATCAATTCCACAAATATCCTTTAATAGTGTCTTTCTTTGCATAGGACAACTTTGAAGGACTTCGAGAGCTGACATTGTAGAAGGTGCCTGCTCAAGGTCTTCTACAATACTTTAGTTTTGAGCAACATGTGCGTGAGGATTAAACGACGACTTACGAGCAACGCCCTTAGGAGGAGTATGAATAACTGTATCTAGACTCAGTCGTTCGAGATGAAGAGGACTGTTGGGAGGTAAAGTTGATGGAGGAGGTTGAACAAATGGAGGTGGTGAACCATCAACTTTCTCTTTCGAAGGAGAATAATATTTGGATCGAGTAGCGAATACAACTTCATTCTTCTTGGAGTCACTAGTACACATAAGTACATAAGATGTGGTAGAGGGAGAAGGTTGGTCATGAATAACCTGCTTCTGAGAAGGAAAAGGTTGTGACAAAACGACAGGTGTAGGAGGTGTCCCGGTCCCTTGCAAGAACTTAGTAACCTTAGCACGTCGCGGACAATATTTTGTATAATGATCCTCACCATATATAAGGCAAGGATAATGATGTTTGTGCTTGTCTTTGTCATCAACAATATGAGTCTTGGGTTTATCAGATTGTTGATTATTTTTTTTTTCCTCCTTATCCTTACCCCTCCCTTTCTTTTTTATTTTGATTTTTACCAGTAGGTTTAGATTGAACCAAATTAACCTTTGAGGTTTTATCAAGAGAAGGAGTCGGAGGAGGAGTATTTTGTACATTAAGAGAAGTAGATTTGGGATTGGAATGACTGGCTTGTTTAGAATGAGTCTCATCATAAAAAGTGCCAATCATGCCATCAAAAACAAGAGAAGCTACTAGAGGTGTTGGGGTTGGATTTGTAGACGGGAGAGGAGAATCAGGGATCAAGTCATTTAGTGTGCCCGTTTGTTAATAAACGAGATCAAAATATTGAGCCCGACTAATAGCTTTCTCCTCAGTGATGACACCACCCATGGAAACATCACATGCTATAGGACTGATGAGTGACTTAGTAAATCACTCAACCAATAGTTGATCAGGAAGGGGAACTTTGATTAAGTGTCTTCTCCTTCTACACTTGTGAATATGATAAAAATGTTAGTAGAAGAGGATTGTTTAAATGAACTCAAAATTTCAGTTCCTGTTTCGTATCATATCGATAACTGGTAACGTTTTAAGAAAGCCATAGCTAAGGTGTTGAAGTCATTGAATAATCCTCGTGGAAATTTGATATTGTTGGACAACTGAGAGGGGGGGGAGTGAATCAGTTGTTATCGTGCTTAAACAATTATGCTTCTTTTAAACTCTTTGCTGAGACACTAAATGATGATCACAATAATGCTGGGAAATAATCAATGGCACATTCAGCATCAATCACATATATGAGAAACACAGAGACAAATATTTCCTGAGGAAACCCATACAGGGAAAAACCTTTTTTTATTTATATGATAAGTAATGGTTACAATATTTATAGTATCATACATATGAGCACCAACTCATAATGAGGCTACAACCTCAGTTTTGCAAGCTGTAACTTGCTTAGAGCACCAACTCTCTGTTTTCTCTATCACCCACTAGAAGGAAGCACCAACTCCCTGGTTTCTCTAGCACCAACTAGAAGGAAGCACCAACTCCCTGAATGTTTCCAGCACCAATTGGATGGAAGCACCAACTTCCAATCATATAGGCACCAACTTGTATAACAGAGAACAAGAGTTCTCCCTTGCACCACCCTGCCACCCTGGTTTCTCTGGCTGCAACCAGATGGAAGATACAACTCCCTGTGTTCAATCACCCACTTGAACCTCTGAGGACAACAGTCCTCTTGAGAACCTCCCAACCACCCTGAACTATAAAACTTTGCTACAAAAATTTATTACAGTGATATGGTGTTCAACGATGGCTTACCAGTCTTATCACTGTTCTGTTACATTTCGTTGCTCTGTCTGCCTCATTGCCTTTCTGCTCACATCACTTGCGTTGTCTGGTCTTCTGCCTTTTATGCTCTGTGCGCCATCTCCATTCTCTGCACAGTTCCTCTTCTGTGCTATTCAGCTGCTGCACTCTGCTCCTTCTTCACACCTGAATCACCTTTACCAACAACAATCACAACAACCTCCAACAACAACAACAACCCCATCTCTTCTCTGTACCGTGTATTTATAGCTTCTGTGCACCTTGTGCATGCAGTGTTCGCAATGCATCTACATGCTGACTCTGCACCGTTATCCTCCACCTCTCGAGTGCTCTGTCTGATTATCATTGTGACTCTTCAACTTCTCTGGCCGTTTTCCCACGCGTTCAGCATCACTGGATGTTATGTTGAGCTTCGTCAGCTTCTCTGGCAGTTGAGACTCTTCGTCTTATCTGTGACAGTCGAGTCTTCATCGACCCTGATCGATGGTTCATGATCTTGATGAATCAACGGTCCTGATCTCATCGTGGTCTCGCATCTCATTGTTCCTTCGATGGAGATTCTCGTCACTCCAAGTCGCGATAGGCGAAGCTCCGAGATGGAGCTCAGATCAACGATCCACGTTATTTTGGTGTATTGATGGTCAGGATCTTTTCATGATCTCGCATCTCGCTGATCCTTAGATGGAGGTGCTCGTAACTCCAAGTTGCGATAGGTGAAACTCCGAGATGGAGCTTTATGGTGCTCTGATCTTTCGCCACGCATCCTCTTGATCCAACAATCCATGATTAAATCACGATCTCGCATCTCGTGAATCTGGAGATGAATCATCTCGACTCTCCAAGTCACGATCAGCGAAACTCCAAGATGGAGTTGAACCAACGGTCCAGATATGAACTTGATTTAACGGCTGTGATTGAATCGCCATATCGCATATCGCGAAATCGACATTCCTGATGTCAAGTGTTTTTGTCACTTCAAAGTTCCAATCCCCGATGCCTCTTCATTGAATGGAATCAATGGTTCAGATTCAACCTTAATCTGACGGCTTAGATTACATTGCGATTTCACATATCGCGAAATCGACATTCCTGATGTCAAGTGACTTTGTCATTTCAAAGTCCCGATCCCCGATGCCTAATGAAGAAAATCAACGTTCCAAATCTCATTCTTGGTTCAATGGCTGCGATTGCATCGCGATATCACATATCAAGAAATCAACATTCTTGTTGTCAATGTTCTTTGACAACTTCAACTCACGATCCTCGAAACCTCGACAGGGAGTCAGATCAACGGTCCACATAACCCCTTGGGATGGACGGTCCTCCTACTTTTGGGATTTTGTGAGCCCATTTTCTCCTTGCACTTTAAACACCATGCAGGCTTTCCCCAATCCAACGGTGGTTGGATCCTGCGCTCAAATCTAATGCCTGAGATCTATCCTCCACTTCCGCACATGCTCTTCTTGATTTTATTCATATCTGACGACCCTCATGCTGTCGGGAATTTAGGATGGGATCCAACGATCATCGACACTTCTCCTCCAAGCTTACACATCCCTTTTACTTGGAAGAATTTCGACTCTGTGCTAATTCCTCTTGAGCCTACGTTGTTCCTGTTTGTCCATCGATGCACACTCTGATCCTGCCATCTTCACTATTGTACTTGCCAACATTTCCTTCGATCATTCGATCTTCCTGGCTTTATCTTCTATTTTCCTGTTGATCATCGGTGTTGTACTCAAGCCATCATTACTGCTGTACTTTCCATCAATGACAAGCTTATGCTTCCTGTAAAACATTTGCCAACAATCTCCCCCTTTGGCATTGATGGAAACTAAGGCACCCGAATTATTTTCTCCCCCTTTGACATCAATGTCAAAGAAGAGACATGCTCCCCCTGAGCTATTGCAGTAATTTTAGGAGGCATTTAGATATTCAAACAATACAAATCTCCCCCTAACAAGATGGACTCTTT
>ML804112.1:109796-125582 GCA_009831015.1 Picea engelmannii
ACCCAAGGAAATTGTTGGTTGCTTTGGAAAGGAAAATTACAAGGTTAAGATTATAGTCTAGGGATATATTTCCCATACACTGGGTTATGACCTCCAACTTGGGGTTTCCCCCTAACTTGAGGTTCCCCCCCAACTTTAAGTTGGCCTCCAACATGAATTTGAAAACAAGAAGTGACAGAATGACTAGGGCCTCCAACTTGATTAGAGATACTCAGGCCATGATGATTAGACCCTCCAGGTGGAGGAGGAATGTTAGGCCCCCAAGAGAGAACCTGGGTAGGTGTAGGGACAAAAATACTTGCAACATTATACATTATACCCAGGAGGAACAAAAATATTAGGCCCTTCGAGTCCACTTTGGGCAGGATTAACATAGAAGTGTTCAAAGCATTATACCCAAGTGGAAGTGACATATTTTACCTAAGCGGAAGTGGTGTTCCAATAGGAGGTTGAGTGATTACCAAAATTCCAGAAGAAACATTTGTAACTTGTGGGACCATGGTAGAGCTAGCAAGATAGAGAGGACGAATTGTATGAAAACCAACCAACAATTGGTCTGAGACTATGACAACATTATTGGTCGTGCCAATAAAATAATCTAAAGGTACTGTGTAAGTAGTGGAAGTCACATGTGTATGCAATGCCATAGGTTGATTATAGGTCCTCTGACGTAGATGACTCATTCCTAGTTTTTCAAAAATATCTTGTCCCAAAGAGGTCCTCAAAAGAGAATGGACAGGGGCAGAGATAGGATTAGAAATTCCAGTAGTATGAAACGAAGTTCTAAATGATTCACTCTGGAAGAGTGGATTGTCTACACTAGAATTTGTGTGAGGTCCAATAGGTATTCTAGAATAATCTTCAGCAACAATGCCTCCCAACAAATTTATCCGGAGCAAAAGTGGATCTTGTACAACACTCAATAATGGATTTACAGGAAGTATTGATTCCTCTAATGGAGTAGAACTTCCAATATTAGAGGCTACGTTGTTATTGACTGCTCCTTCAGGAGAACCCTTTGGTGAGTTAGGAAGCAAAAGAGTGTACTCTTCTGGATATTCTGGAGGTAACCCTTGCATCCTACATGAACGATGAGGGCCGATGTTGGTCGCACCAAATAAAGAATGAAATAAATCTATGGACAACTAGAGAAACAAACAACACTCACTAATGAAATCTAGATATCAAACATGCAAACAAACCTTCTTATTTTGAAGTCACTAGTTGGTGATGAAATTCAACGTTGCGAAATCAAGACAAGAATGGGTTGGGATAAAGCAGGTGGAAAAGTTACAATGATGATCTACTTAATGGACATACACCTTGGTGCAACCTCCCACACATAATTGTGGGTATACCCTCCAAGGATCCCAAGTGATTTTGGCCAACGTCTATTCCAGGTACTGTGAAGACTTACCCCTCCACAGTGACCTCGTGTAAAGACTCTAAAGAGATATTCCACTAAGGTTACCAATTACAACAATGATGCTTGGGGAATCTGTCGACAATTCGATCCATGTGTAAGGGCAGGGTATCTAATCCCGAAATCAACTCGAGAAGGTCCACACAGGATAGTCTTCTCAAGTGACCCCCAATAATATGAACAATCTCTACACTAAGACCAACAAAGAAGGGTGTGTAACTCTGTTAGCCCTAATGCGACCTCATGATTGACCCTTGTGTTAGAAAGGCTTCTCAGGAGAAAATGTAGCAAGTGGATTTGAACTCTCCCCATCACAAGATAATATTTTGTGTTTTGATGTTTTGGAGAGTATGCCTCACAACCTATTCCAAAGCGCTATCCTATCTAATGTTGGTGTGTAAAAGTTCTAGAAAATAAAAGTTGCTAATATATTTTAAAATTACGTTGGATTTTGAAGGTTGTTGCTTACTCAAAAGGGAAACGGAAATGAAATTGATGATGTATTTGACCTTGACCCAATAAAATGGAAAAATAGATGATATGAAATCGTTCAATTTGATGAAATCTAATTATAATAGGGAGAAGGTTTCTCTTTTTAGAATATAGAAGCTACAAAGCACAATTTCTCAATCTTTGAATGATATGGATTGCAAACAATAAAAAACTACTAAATTTTCCAGTATGGTCGCCAATTTTGTTATCGGATAAATCGGTAAGTGCGGACATAAACTAATCTCCCTAACTTCCACAGGAAGCTAGAACAAAACAAGACATAGTACAAAATTCACCTTATACTTCATTGTCATATAAACTAGTTTAGAGAGGGACAAGTGACATACCTTTTAAATGACACTTGATCCTCGCTAGTGTCGTCCTTGTCGCTCCATATTTGGATTTGCGGGATGGTGAACCTGCTCAAGAAGCACAAACCAACAAAGAGAGAGAAAACATATATATATATTCCAATAAATTCGATGTATAAGATCAATGAGTTATACAATAAAAGTCAAGACACCTTTATAGGGAAGAAATGCATTGCTGCATTATATTAAAATGGAAGTGGAGAATACAAACCATGCCTTGATGTTGCAAGGTCCCTTCAAATGGATCTTTTCTCCAACACACACACACCCTTTCTCCATTTCCTTTTATTAAGAAGATCCACAATCTGACTTAGAGATCTAAAGCAAATCTATCTCAAGTATACTCTATAGTAGAACTCTTCATGTATTAGCAAGCCTTTGCAAACCTTAGCCTTTTCCATAAGAGATCCCTCTTTATATAAGGTGAAAGAGGGATGTATGAGGAGATTAGGAAGATCCAACTAAATTAGAGAAGCGAGTAAGATCCAAACTGATCGGAGGCCACCTCATCTTCTACAAGATTCCCTTCTAGAACATCCGTGAATTTCACTTTTCCCTTGTTTAAGCATCGTCACACCCTATGCACAGGAAGCCTGAGATGTCACCACAATATATCTTTGGTGCATCATGCGACGATCAAGCATTGTCACACCTCAAGTATAGAGTAGGGTGCTACAACATCCTTTGACATAGTTTTTAAGGAAGAAAAGCTAATCCAATTTTCTTATGGAGAAAGCCTCTTTTAGTGTTTTCAAGGAACATGGAAGTGAGTTATGCACATGTCGTCCATTGATCATTGTGGTGACCAAAATAATGTGTAACACCTGGATTGGGCTATTTTTCTCTACGTAGGCATTGTTATGGAACAGATAGATCTGGAACCCTTTGGAAGATTTCTCCATTTAAATTTAGTAGTTCTTGGTAAGTTATACAACTGGGATTATAATGCATGATCCAACCACCAAATAAAAAATTTAAATAAGTGGGCTCTCAACTCATCCCTTCAACTTGAAAATTCGAAATTTGAAGGCAATGAATACCACTGAGGTGAAGTCTGGGTTGGTTTTTCTGGCGCAAGCGTGGATCAACAAAGTCCACAACAATTATTAGACAAAAAAATCAGAGATGAATTCAGGTTGAAGTCCATCAAGGTAGAGACTTTGGAAAAGTCTCTTTTTCTTGTTAAACTGAAAAATCAACACAAAAAATCGCCAAGGAAGAAAACATATTCACTTAAATAGTAATCCAAAATCCCCTTCTTTAAAATCTCAGAACGCATGGGAACTAGGAACAATTCTACAGTAGTTGGCGTTTCTATTAAACATAGTTCAAAAATTTATAAACCTCCGCTCCACGTACAAGGAAAAATTCAATTTTCTTCACAAGAGACAACATGGAAAAAAAATATTTGAAAACTTGATCACAAAGGAAGAACAAAAACAACTATTACATAGATTCCACACAGTAATTTCATCAGTAAATTGCTTCAGGAAAAAATTAGTTCATTGCACAACCAATATCTAATGTGCTCTATCAGTATGTGAATGAATGCTTAAACAATACAACCTTTAAATATCAATACAATTTTTTTTTTATCTTGAAATACCGTAAATCTGAAGGGTGAATGAGTGTAGTTGATCTTCAATATGTAGTCTAGTGCACCTTCCTCTTGTTGATGCCTGCTAATCCTTGGACTTCACCGGTACATCGCAGCCAACACTAGGGATAATCTTCTTCCCCCTTAGCCCCCTGAGCCATAAATGGGACACACACATAACCAGAATACACTAGCTCCCATCTTTCCTTGCAAGGTAGAGCCACCACTCTCTCTCAAGCTGGGTATCCCAACTCTCACAAGTAAAACCAATCAAAATTTCTGCAACATAACTTTTCTCATATCCCGTCTCCCACATTTCTCATCCAAACCATTTGTTTTATATAATTATTCCATAACACATCCCAATTTGCACAATTAATTTTCTTTTTAATTTACATAATTTAGAATTATTTCCCCCTCACACTTGTCACCCTTTCCCCCAATTTGCACAAGTAAATCCACATTTTATTTTAATAAATTCATTTTTTCAAACCCTTGCTAAAAGAACTTCTTGAATAACTCCTAGTTGTTTCTTTATTCCCTTTAGTTCCAATTAATGACTGACGCCTTACTAAATCTAAGTTGAGCTAAAATATGATTCTTCTTTATTTAGACTAGTGTTAACTAGAATCTAGATTCCTTTCTATGCATACACATTCTCTCCTCTATGTTTCTTTCTTATTTTAAAAACTCCCTTTTAATAATTTCTTACACCTATGTGCCTTAAATAAAATCACTAGGATTATTTCAATTTACGTAATTCTTGAAATTATTTACCTCATTCCCCATTTACTTTAGTTATTAATTTTAGTTTATCCTCTTTACATAACTTATACTTAGGCTTAATTAAGTTTTAATTTGCAAAGGCTTAGACTCTTATAGGGATTTATAATTAATAATTTACTCATTCATTAATTAATTTAAATCTGGCCATGTTTAAGGATTTTACAGAGTTTAAATATTTTCTCAAGGTTTTCTAGGCCACCTAGATTCATTGACTCAAGTTCCCTTTTAAATCATGTGATGTTCCCTTGAAGATGCACTCACATGCATCCAAGGGTGCCACTCGCCTTTTGAATGGTTTTGGTAGTTGTCCAAACCCTAGTGTCAACACTCCATTTGGGTGACCTTGTGAGAGACTAAGGGCTTCTAAGGAATAAGAACCCTGCCTTATTGCGCCCCCCTTAGAAATATTTGTGAGTGATTGTTTCAATCTGCCCTCACCCCATAGTGGACCCCTCGAACTAGGTAATCGTTAACCTACAATTCGAGCCACGATGAGAGTGCTAATATGATGTGACAGGTACTTTGGCACACCTTTCCCTCAATATCTGGTCTATGTGCATGTACCCTTTACTCCTTATGTGAGCCAGATTAGCAAGTAATCATCAGCCTCCATTCATCAACAAAACACTGTCAATGATCCATATACAACATCATAATATATAATCGATCATATGTCACATATGCATAAATGAAATAATAAAACCAATACAATCCACGCCCTGACTCAATCTAGAGTCCAAGGAGGTCCATTGATTCCATCAAGATCCACAATCTGTCAAGTGTCCTACACACTCATGGAAACTCATAAATAGCATCTGTCAATACACATATATCAATAACATCAAATCATAATCATCTACATCATCATAAATATCCACAAGTGAAATATACAAACATGTACTATAACCGGATCACTTGCATGCAAGTGTCCTCAAAGAATAAGTTGATAGCATGTGCTTGCAAGAGATGGATGTTACATACACCCCCTCTTGTTTTAAAATTCATCCCTAAGTTGTACAGTATATATAAAATGCAGTAAATAAAGAATTTGACAAGATCTATATGTCTGAACTATCAAATAAAAATGGAAATTGCTGGCGCATATCATATGCATCCTCCCAGGTAGCCGAGTGTGGACTATAATTGTCCCACCGGACCTTGAATTGATCGACTATTTGACACCGTAGTTGTTGAATGAGATGGCCTATATTGTGGATTGGCTCTGCTGTCAGTGCACCCTCGTCCAACACCCGCAAAGAACTCATGTCAATCACATGTATAAGATCACTAACATAATGTCTCAAAACAAATACATGAAAAACATCGTTCATACGCCTCAAAGAAACATGCAAGGATAGTCGATAGGCCATGGGTCCCTTCCTTTACACAACTTCGAAATATCCCACAAACCTAGGAGAGAGTTTAACACCCTTTCCAAACTTGATCGAAATTTTGTGCGGTTTTTACCCGTAGGAAAACTCGGTTGCCAATTTCATAATTGTGGTGAATGCGATGCACACCAATGTAAATCTTCTTCTGATGTTGCGCTTATTTAATCCTTTGTATTATCAATTGAATTTTTTCTTCCATTTCTTGGATCACTTCTGGTACTACTAGGACCCTATCCTCAAGTCGATCCCAACTCAGTGGTGTCTGACACGGTCACTCGTGAAGAAAATAAAATGGTGCCATATTAATGGTACTTTGATAGTTGTTGTTGTATGCAAACTCTACCAATGGAAAAAACTCTTCCCAACACTTATGTTGGTCCATCACGTACATACACAACATATCTTCCAAAATTTTGTTCGTTCTTTCTATTTACTTGTCTGTCTCAGGGTGATATGTTGTACTAAAGTTCATTTGTGTCCCCAAGGCCTCCTGGAAATTGGTCTAAAAATTTCCTATAAACATCAATCCTCTATCAGATATGATCCTTTTCGGCACGCCATGTAATCTCACAATCTCGCTGATAAAAAATCTAGCTATGTTTGGCATCTGGTACGTCATACACACAGGCGTAAAATGTGAACTCTTCTTCAGAGTGTCAACTACCAAGAAAATTGAGTCGTGCCTCCTTGTCGTCAATGTCAATCCAACAATAAAGTCCATCGAAATGAAGTCCCATTTCGATTTCGGAACAACGTGTGGCTGTAGTAATCCAACTAGATGTCTATGTTCAGAGTTCACTTGTTGACATTATAGACATATTTCCACGTAGTTAACTATATCCGCCTTCATTCCTTTCCATAAGAATAAGGGCTTAAGGTGTGCCCTCATCTTCGTGACTCCTAGATGAGCCATGTGCACTGCTCTATGAGCTTCGATTAATATCAAACTTATCAATTCATCATTAGGTGATACATAAATACAATTATTGTACCTCATCAATCCATCGTTGTCCAATGCATATCCTTCAAACTTTGGTACCATCATGGTGTCTTGTCCGATATTTTCCTTGACTTCTTTATACCAGTCATCATTGAACTGTATATTTAGAATCTTTTCTAGAAGATTCGTCTGAAGAGGTATCACCGAGAATATGCGAGGTCTCTGACTCAATGCATCTGCCACTCTATTCACTGTTCCTTTTATGTAACAAATCTCAAAATCATATTCACTAAGCAATTCTAACCAACGCCTTTGTCATGCGTTTAGGTCACTCTACATAAATATGTGCTGCAATCCACAATGATATATTTTTAGTTCGAATTTTCATCCAATCAGATAGTGTCTCCACACTCTCAAGGAATACACAATGGCCAATAAATCCAAATCATATGTTGTGTAGTTCTCTCATGCTTTCTTAATTTCCTTGAGATGTAATCGATCACTCGACTGTCTTACATCAAGACTCTGCCTAATCCTTCTTTGGATGTGTTTGTGCATACCAAGAATTCCTTTTCCATGTCGGGGACCTTTATTATTGACGTTGTCATCATCAACCCCTTGAGCCTTTGAACTGCTTCCACTCACTTCTCGGTCCATACAAACTTCTTGTTTTTCTTCTACAATTCCATGATCGGATTTGCTATCTTCGAAAAAACTTTGACGAACCATCAGTAATATCCCGTTAAACCCATAAAGCTACGTAATTCTGGTATGTTCATCGACGCTGACCATTTCATAATATCATCTAACTTCGTTGAGTCCATAACGATGCCTTCACCACAAATAACATGCCCTAAGTAATGAATCCTTGATTGGTAAAAAGAGCATTTCGAAAGTTTCTCGTATAATTTTTTTTCTTGTATACACTGTAGCAGTAAGCACAAATCTTCGTCTTGTTATTCTATTGTTCGAGAATATATCAATATTTCATCAATGAATACTTTAAAAAACTTGTCCAAGTATTCACAGAACACCCCATTCATCAAGCTCATGAATACCCCCAGGGCGTTTGTTAGTCCAAATGGTAAAATGATAAACTCGTAATGTCCGAACCTCATCTTGAAAGTGGTCTTAGGAATGTCTTCCTCTTTAATTCGTAACTGGTGATAACCTGGTCTCAATTCGATCTTTGAAAACACCATCACGCCTTTCATTTTATCAAACAAATTGTCTATTCTTGACCATTGCCTTGTTCAATTGATGGTAGTCAATACAAACTCTCCACGACCCATCCTTGTTTCTTATGAAAATAACAGGTGCACCCCAAGGTGATGCACTGGGACGTATAAGTCCTAGGTACAACAAATCATTTAGTTCATTTTAAACTCCTGTAACTCAGGCGTTGACATTCGATAAGGCACTCTTTCTATCGATTCAGTTCCAGGTTTCAAGTCGATCATAAATTCAAATTCTCTTTTGGGAGACAAACCTGGTAACTCTTCTGGGAACATGTCAGCAAAGTCTCGTACTACCATAATTTTTTCTAATCCTTCCGCCACGACCTGGTCCTTTAGCACTAAGATTGCATATAACTTACATCCTTTGTGCCTCCTCTTCTGCAGCTCTAGGGAAGAAATGAAACTCAAGGACACTCCTTGGTTTTTTCCTATGATCACTCTTCTCTGTCCCTCATCATCTGTCAATCTCAACCATTTCGTATTAAAGTTGAGTATCACATAATGCAATTCCAACTAGTCCATACTGATCACGATGTCATAATATCCTAATATCATGACATATAGGTCGAACGTCGTTACAAAATCCTCCAAGTTAATGCAACAATATAGAACCCTTCCTCCAACCTTCTGTTTGGAACCTGAATACATTTCTACGTACCTAAACGTGTCCTGCTGGATTGCCTTTACCTTAATTCTTTTCAGTGCTGAAAGAGAAATAAAGATCTTTGTAGCATCGAGATCTATCAAAATACTAAAATTTTGGCTAGCGATGGTACTTGACATCTCTAGCACCGTGGAATTGTACTCGACTTGACAGTTATTCAATGATGCATGAATCCTGTGGGCCTTGACCAAATCTCCCACTATAGTGGGTCCGACTGACCTGAATGCTCTAGCCCTCTCCACTGGACAGTCTCCCTGATAATGTGGTTCTTCACATGTCCAACATTCGGTCTTCGGTCCAGTACTCCTGGTCCCCGAAGTAGAAGTTGTGGGCCTACCAGCCTAAAATCCTGGTCTGTTCTGCTGAACAAGCCTAAACTATTGCTGTTGTGGGTGATGCTGCTACTGATGCTATGGTCCTCTATCGAGGATTCAGTCTTCGTGGTGTCATGACCGTGGATCCTTTCGACGTATCTCGATGTCTTGATGTCTATCTAGCTAGTGTCTGATGTTGTTGAGCACCAGATGTCACTTGTCCAGTTGATCTTACATTAGTCCTTCCCTAACCCCCACTGGTCAACTCTTCCTCAACAATGAGGTATTTTTGGACTACATCGTGGAATGTTTGAGGCATTAGGATCCTCACCTTTGCCCGGATTTTGAAGTTAAGGTCGAGCACAAACTTGTTGGCCTTCAACTTCTCCATGTTTAGGTGTGGATCATACCTAAGAAACTCCATGAATCGGGCCTCATACTCCAACACCGTACGACCACCCTGTTGTAAGGCTTTGAACTCATTGAGATGACGTTCAATGAATTCATTCAATAAATACCTCTCCTGAAACCACTCCTCGAACAATTCCCATGACACGTCTTCGACGACCATGTTTAGCTGAGGCAGAAGCATCTTGCACCATAGAAGAGCACTTCCCTTCAGCTAAAAGACCACCATGCATAACTTCATGTTGGAAGTGTAGTCTCTAAGTGAAAATCACATTGCCATGTTCTCCAACTATGCCTCGGTGACTAAGCTGTCCATGGAACCCATGAAATTGAGAAACTTAGCCTTCTCGAGTTCTGTGTGAATGATACCAGTACCAAATGGAGCGCGCTGTGAACCCTCATTGGGTACAGACACCCTAGCCTCATCTATATCTAGCCAGTTAATCATGGCCTCTGACATCCTCTGAAAGGAACTCATCAAACCAACCACATCCCCCACAACAATCTGCTCCTATCCAATGACTTGTTCTTCTCCTTGGGGGTTAGACCCCTCCGACGTGGATGTTATTGGAGGCGTCACACCTCTTCCCCTAGAACCACGTTTTCTACCTCCACGACGTCCTCTAACCATGATTACTTGCATGGACAATTTCAATTTTAATTAAAGATAAGTTATTAATTAAGTGTATAATACAATGGAAGGCATAATGATCTAAGTCGTAGGGTTGAACCTGCTATGATACCATATGTAATGACCCCTCCATTACGACAACAAATAGATATGTACAATAGGTAAATACACACACACACATATTTTTCCTTGCATTAGGAATTTAATATTTAATTCATCACAACATAATTAACAACATCTCTAGTGATTCATCATCATATCTAAAATGACACATAAGGAATGCATTAACATAATTAAAAGTGGCACATAATCAAGACATATACTGCAAATCAATCATCATCATCATCATTAATAGCTGCACTTAATCAACACATCATCATGATAAATAACGACACAATCAATACATCACGATCAACTGAATCAAATATAGGTAAATAATCAACCATGTCACTGAAAATTCAAGGAACTACCTGCCCAACATACCCTGCAAGGTTAGGACCTCCATAACACATAAGAAATTCTCAAGCCCATGGTTCATCCAATTGATTTTGACCACTTAAGGTCTCAGTGTTGGTGATTGTTCCAAGGAACAAGGAGGTGTCTAATGCCCACTAATCTAATAAAGCTGACAATCAATTAGATCAATCAACCAATCTTAATCAATAAATAATGCTGTAAGAGTAATCACCAACTTTGTTTCATGGCGCGCGAGTAATCTAATTGCATAACTCATCATACATCAACATTAATTTCAAGACGCACAATTAAGAAAACTCATAACCGATCATACACCAACATTTAATACATGGCGTAAAAAAATCTAATCACTCAATCATTTATTCATTAACATTATTCCAATGCGCAAGAGATCTAATCATTTAATCATTTTCAAGCAACATTGAGTGTAAATGAGAACAAGGACATTTCATGAGAATGATAATTTGAGAGCATTAATACAACTTAATCTCATAGATTTCAATAGACCTTTCCATATCTAGGAATGTCTTCTAGGAGTATGTAAGGAAGACTAAGATTATACATTCATTTTAAAAACCCATAAGAAGATCAATCTTCTTAAACAACCCATTAATTTAACACCACTATTACATTAGGTATCCCCCTTATAATCATTCAACCATTAATTTAATCCATCATTCATCAATAAAAATGCAATTGAGTAAGAGCATAAGGCTTTAGGGATTAAAAGCTATGCAAGCATAAGTAAGAGTCCATTAATAGGTGGAGACTTATTGCTCTTTTCTTTAGAATCCTTGCCTAAGTTAAGTTCAATTATGTCAAGCCTCAATTATCAATTGCATCAAGCTACTATAACAAGTACCATCCTTAGTGGCACAACTAAATATCATTAAAAGGATTTATCTTAATAAGAAACACATTAAGACTTCATTACCAAAATACATCCATTCAAAGTGCCATAAGGAGGTCAATAAATAAATTGATTAGTAGTCAACCACTTGTATATCCATTGAGAGAATTAATAAAATTCATCCTTACTTAAACATATCAATAAGGTCTCAAGCTAGCTTGTGAATTCATATAAGAGATTTAAAACACCCTACAGTCAAATAAGGAATCATTCAACTTACAAATTCATATAAGGGAAGGAGGGAGATCCAACTTATTAACCCTATTCTAGGGCTTCAAGGCCAACTACAAACCGGTTAAGAATAAAGAGAACTAGTCTTGTTGAACCAACATAAGGGTTCATCTTTTAAAATGAATTTGATTTGGGACCCTAGGAAGATCAACTTCTTTAAGGGAAACAAACGATCTCAATGCTACCTACAAAATCCTCAAGGGTTATAAGGTTTAATCCATTGAAAGGTGTAAAACTAGAAGTGAAGTTTCTGGAAAACTATTTTGGAGTAGGAGGATATTAACCCTCTCCCAAGTGATTGAACTCCAAGCAAATCCCCTAAGGTAATGGGCCCTTCTATCCAAATCCTAACTCCAAGCATATCATATCGTGATCAAGTATTGAGTTTGAGCATATGCACTAAGTAACAAGGATAGCGCATTTCGAGTGTCAAGGAAGCACTCCCACCAAGCTCCACGATAATCATCGAGCACCAAGGGGGAAACCCACAAGGGCCGAAGCCAAGGACTATGCGTCTACAAAGGACTGCGAAGGGAGAAGGATAGCGAGGCAAGGTCTGCCATCTATTCCACAGTCATCACTAATCAAATTACCAACATTAACTAATAACATAATAATACAAATCATAAACACAATTATGCTTAATGACAAAATATTCGAAATATAAATGGTACCGGATCTCAAAATGGTAAAATAATCAAATTGAAATCATAAACACTACGATGGAGATAAATGATAGAATATTAAAAATATAGATGTGATATGGTCAATTATTCAAAGTTCACACACTTTTAATTCAAAAATAAATGATAAAATACTTTTAAAAATGGAAGCGTATTATTCATACTCAAATATAAACATGAATGATGTGTGATGTAAGTTATAATCATAACACAATCCTCAATATTATCATAATGTGAAGTAATATTATTTGTAAATAATGAGTCTAAGACCTATCCATTAATTACTAAGGATGAGTGCACTCCAGAACTTGGGAAAACCGCTCATATTCCCATTAATCACTAAGGATGAGTGCGCACTAGAACTTGGGAAAACCACTCATATTCCCATTAATCACTAAGGACGAGTTAAGAAATCCAGTTGTCATGGAAAAAAATATGAAGCCATGGATTGGGTTTTTCTTCTCTGCGTAGGTGTTGTGATGAAACAGACAGATCTAGAACCCTTTTGATGATTGCTCCATTTAAATTTAGTACATATCGGTAAGTTATATGACTGAGATTATAATGCATGATCCAACCCCCAAATAACAAATTTAAATTAGTGAGATCTCAATGCATCCTTTCAACTCGGAAATTTGAAGTTTAAAGGCAGTGAAGACCTTCGAGGTGAAGTCTAGGTTGGGTTTGTTGGCGCAAGCGTGGATCAAAACAATCCAGAACAACTATTAGACAAAAAAATCAGAGATGAATTCAGGTTGAAGTCCAACAAAGTAGTGACTGGGGAAAAGTCTCTTTTAATTTTTAAACTGAAAACTCAACACACAAAATCGACAAGGAAGCAAACGTATTTGCTTAAACATTAATCCAAAACCCCCTTCTTTAAAAGCTCAGAACGCTTGGGAACTAGGAACGATTCTACAATAGTTGGTGGTTCTATTAAACAGAGTTCAAAAATTTATAAACCTCTGCTCCACGTACAAGGAAAAATTTGATTTTCTTCACAAGAGACAACATGCAATAACAATCTTTGAAAACTTGATCACAGAGGAAGAAGAAAAACAACTATTACATAGATTCCACACAATATTTTCATCAGTAAATTGCTTCACGAGGAATTTAGTTCAGTGCACAACCAATAACCAATGTTTTCTATCAGTATATGAATGAACGCTTAAACACTACAACCTTTAAATATCAATCATTTTTTTATATCTTGAAATACCGTAAATGCGAAGGGAGAATGAGTGTAGTTGATCTTCAATATGGAGTCTTGTGTGTCTTCCTCTTGTTGATGCCTGCTAATCCCTGAACTTCACTGGTACCTCCCATCCAATGCTAGGGATACTCTTCTTCCCCCTTAGCCCTCTGAGCCGCTAAGGGGCCACACACACAACAAGAATACACTAGCTCCCAGCTTGCCTCATAAGGTAGAGCCACCACTCTCTCTCAAGCTAGGTATCCCAACTCTCACAAGTAAAACCAGTCAAAGTTTCTATAGCATAACTTTTCCCATAACTTGTCTCCCCTATTTCTCATTGTTGGATTACTAAGAGGGGGGGTGGGTAAATCAGTAATAGCGTAATTATAATCCTTTTTCTTCAAATGTTATATCAATGTATAATTATTATCCAATAATGAGCAGTAAGAAATAAACAATCACACACATACACAATACACCAGTGTTTTACGTGGAAACCCAAATCGGGAGAAAACCACGGAATGATTTTTCTTATATGTCTTGAAGAATTACATTCATTGGAAGCACCAAATTCCTTTGTTTTCCAGCTGCAACTGGAAAGAGGCTCCAACCCCCTATTTTCTTAGGCTACAACCTGAGGGAAGCTCCAACTCCCAATTCTCTGGCTACAACCAGAAGGAGGCTACAACCCTCAATGTTCTTCGGCTACAACTGGAAGGTGGCTACAACCACCTGTCCTTGCCCCGTCCTGCCACCTTGAAGTAGAAGTATAATGATGGAACCATTGTCACACTATCACTGTGAGATATATCATTGTAAACCTGTACTAATAAATCTGAACCATGCATCAACCTATACCTCAACCTGTAATCAACCTGTACCATAAACAAGTGCATCAACCATGCACCGACCTATAATCAACCTGTACCATAAACAAGTGCATCCAACCATGTACCAAGTATGTACCAATCATGTGTCAACTACTCATCAACTATGTCTCATCAATATGTACCAACATCATCAACTATACACCTCATGTATGTGCATCAACTCATCAACTACTTATCTCAACCATGTACTCAACATGTACCACAACCAAAATCCCTCATCAATTTCATCATCCAAATATGATTTGTAGCTCTGTAATAGGCCTAGTGTATATTATCACATTCCTACAAACCTTCCTTAACTTAAAAAACAAGAGACTAGCATTTTCATTAAACTTTTCTTTAGTCTCACATGCCTAGTTTTGGATTAGTCAACAACCGTAACTTGAAGTAATCATAACTTTGAACCTATAATGTATAAAGATCTGAAACTGATAAATTTTTTTATTCAATGTGTTTAATGAAATTCCTCCAAGTGTCACTACTTGGAACCTCTCAGAAAAGGAGTTGTAGCAAAAATGGCATACCTTGCTGAATTCTAACCTATTCTAGAGAGCGACCTTGTAGAGCGTGCCCCGCACAAAATATTTGATGAAATGATCTGAAACTGTTACAATGCATACTATAGACTGTACCCTAACCAACACATTTTGTCTCACTGAATTTGTATCTTTTATGAAGACGTTATGACATTTTTACCCGAAACACCTTATTTTGACTAGTTTCATGACTGACCACAAACCCTATTTTCCACGGAGTGTAACTCCCAAAATACAATGACCCACAAGCTGAATTTTTTTTCATAGATACCTGGATATGTTTTCTCACTTGTATATCAATTTCACGGTCTGAATCATTATATAAAAAATGTTATAGTGAAAATTGTAAGATGACCTGTAAATAACATACCTTAGAAAGCACCATCAAAAGAATTTATCCTTCCTTGCATTTCGGCCTTCTTTTCTTCACCTTCACTCAGAATTCTGGCTTATATATCCTTGATTACCTCAGACACATATATATATTCAATATTCTCAAGTGTGATTCAAATGAGAGAGCCTTGCCTCTTATTTATACTCTCCAAGTAGCTTCCTTAAAAACATCTTCTAGGTCACTTGGCCCACTTTCCTTATTTTAGGGTTGGG
>ML804112.1:137849-155240 GCA_009831015.1 Picea engelmannii
CCCAAAATCACCTAAACTAAGGAAATAAAATGCAAGTAGAATCTGTAAAACATCTCCTAACTGCTCATCATATCTATTGCCAATTCGAATTTGCCTGCAATAGAACACAAAGATCAAATTAGAAGGATATTTTATTAAGAAAAAAATAAAAAATTGACTTCTCAGACTTAGCTACAGAATCATCTGATTCTGTAGCTAGTCAAAATAGCAAACAGAATCAGATAGCAATCAAATAAAATCTTAAAAGAAATCAAATCCAATTTAATTTTCTTTTCATCATCAAAACGAATTACTAATAATTCAAGTGAAACTATCATTTAGATTAAACAATATAAAAAAAAATGCAATCAAAACAGAGTACGGAATGCTCTGTTTTTAGTCACCATAAAACATGGTCAAAATTTTGACAGGCCTGTTTTGTATCAAACAATATTAAGCATTGATTTGAGTCACATGAGATACGATGTAATCGTAATCAATAAAACCATAATCGACTACAATAGTAATCAAATACAATCAGAATCGAAATCATAATTATAATCGATATCAATTGAAGAGATTTGTTACAGCTGTAACAATATACATAAAACTCATGTCGTTTCAATCAACAGTAAAGATAGGCGAGCTGTAGATTATGCATAAGATTCATTCTGTTGTAATCAAATACGGGCAGTCTGTTACAATATACATCAGAACGAAATATGCGTAATAGTAATGACCAAAAATCACCTTCGATTTCAATTGCATGGATGTAACAACAATATCGATAACCATAAGCTGGACAACAATCAAACAAAATCGGGTCTGAGCCAATTATAGAACAATTCATCATCTTGTGCATAATCATTCCCGTTTTACAAATCCATTCGTAACTGAATATTGATTGTTATTCCAATTCAAAAGATAACAGGGTCGGTTTAATCAACGAGCCACAGCGAATTTGACTGGCTGGGCTTCACATGACTGTTACGATTTGTATCAACTCACGATTTGGGAAATATAAAACAAAACCCTTTTTTTAAACATAATCCAAATCGTATTTATGTGCATCATAACCAATTCGAATCAAAACATAGATCGTGTTTCAAAATTTGAAATGCAAAACGGCTTGCCTATAATAGATGCAATAGAGCATTCAATTGTAACTAATTTAAAACAATCAAATCCAGAATATGATTACTAGAATCAAAACCAAATCCAACTAAAACTTCAACGATAACAAAATTTGATTTATCCAAACAAATCATATACAACAGTGCATGTTTATGTAATAGAGCAGGTCAATAATGTACACAAAGTTTATGAATGCTCCGTATAAATGGGTGAAAGTTATACCAGCGCGGTTGCTGAGGCTATGTCAATTTCGAATTGACAATTGCTGTAGCCAACTCGACATTTTTGAACAGAATTGAACCAGTAGTTCACTGCTTTTTGTCAGTGGGTTTCCCTTTGATGTTCTGACCGGTGA
Source organism: Picea engelmannii (assembly GCA_009831015.1). NCBI lineage: Eukaryota > Viridiplantae > Streptophyta > Pinopsida > Pinales > Pinaceae > Picea > Picea engelmannii. The sequence continues at coordinate 139,318 of ML804112.1, forward strand.
GTTTTGCCACTTGGTCTTCCAAAGCATGGATTCTGGATTGCAACATCGGCACGTCTAGGTAGTACCTCTCCAACCATAAACCACACTGATCGCATGGTGGAACAACTGATTGAGCAACGGAGGGTTTCGATGAGTCACCGAGGGTTCCACGAGGTAGCTCAATGCCAGGAAAATTAGGATCATCCCACAGACAAGGTGGTAAATTCTTGACAAAGTCATAAGGAGGTTTGTTACACAATCCTTCTGAGTAAGGATACTCGTTTGCGAGAAAACGTTCAATCTCTGAATCAGAATCTTCACTGACCACGATAGGCTCAGGGTTGGCAGGGGTTCTAGGTTTATTTCTCGCCATGCGAGAGATTAACCAAGTGTTTTTCTTGCCTTTAGAATTAGCATTATCTTTAGCTTTAGGCTTATTGACTGCGGGTTTAGCAATTTCGACCTGTTTGGTCACAAACATGGGAAAGTTCGTAGGTGGGTCGGGTAGAGGTTTGGGTAGAAAAACGCTATAAGGCACATGGGGGATAGTTTTTCTTTCTCTCACCACAGGTTTATCAACCTGTGGTGGGTTTGAGTCTTCAAAGCCATTACGACTGAGAAAATCACCCCAACAGTCATGACGTAACCCCAACTCATAAACCATAATCATTTTAATCAACCCCAAATGGAAGAGACTGGTATCGGCCTAGCTGCGTTTGAACCTTTTAGCCATCTTAAGCAGACTTCTATGCAGGTAGTGTGGCATATTGAGTTCAAAACCCATAAAAACCATCAATAGACGAAGGTGAAACAAGAAAACGAACCCGTACCTGCCCTCACAAGTAACGAATTGCTTGATTATCATTAGCAGGTCGTGCCAGCGCTGTTTTAACATTTTTGCAGGCCATCCTTTGTCGTAGGGTTTCACCATTCGAGATTGGAAGAGCAGTGTCCATGGGACATCTTCCAATTTACAACTCTTCGACCACCTCTGTCCTGTAGCAGGCAGACTGGTTGCCGAGCTAAGAAATTGCTCATTAATCTCCAGTTGCACATCCCCAATTTTGGCTCGGCAGCCATCGAATGATAACACAAATTGCCGAGCCACGATAGGGTTATAACCATCGAATTTCCTTATGAACGGGAGCCACCCGAATTTCTCCAAATCGCTACAAGCGCCATCAAACATCAGCAGTGCTTGGCAACCGTTGGGCTCGGCCCTTACGACAAGAGCCATGGCTTCTGTGCATGGTAGGGTTTGGTTTGAACAATACAAAATGCAGGAGAAAAACGATAGGGCTTAATAGCTGCAAGCACTCAAAGGGGAATGAATCAATGTAATGTGTGCGAAGGTGGTGGGATTACCACCGCCATGCAGTGTATTAATGGCTGGGTACAGTGCTGTTCCATCAGTAATCATAACGTTTAAAACACATTAATCGGCCAACCCAAATCGGTGTATAACCAAATCAACGTGCCATCAATCAAATGTAGAACCAAAACCATATGTTATATTCATGTGCCAAGTGTATAGTTCAATCCAACATGAAATCCAACATCAACCAACGCACCATCATATTAATCATTAAATAAAAAACAAACGTTTAAACCAATGTTAATCTAATCGTGCCAATGTATAGTTTGAAACTATGATCGTTCAATGTAAAATCAAACTCACAAAACAATGCACCAAGCAACGATTCAAACTATAAAATCGAAATCCAAAAGATTAATCAATGCGCCTTTGTAAAACTCAAACCATTGCCATTTTATATCAAAATCAAACTTACAATATTACCAATGCATTTGTTGCATAGTCAAATGTTTATATTTCAAAGTTTTAGAACATTGCAACAAAAGATCTCATATAATCAATAAGTCAAGAGCTCATAGCAATAAGGATCAAAGTATATAAGACCAAAATCAATCATGACCTTTATAGGATCAAACGTAGCCAATAAATTTTCATGCTCAATGGCTTATTAATCGACTTGCGCAATCAAAATGAGATGGACATAGTTTGAAAAGATTATTCCAGCCAAATAAAAAACAAAGGGTAGGTGCTTTCCAGAATATCGATGAGAAGATGATAACAGTCCAAATAACGATGGAGGGGTTTTCACACTTTTAGTTGTGAAAGATGAATCGAAAACAAATTGCAATTGTCGCAAGAAATAGATAAATGTCTAGTTGCAAAATGTGACGATGACTTGTCTTTTAGAAGACAATAGGTGTAGGCAGTTTTTTAGGGTAATTAAAAAAAAATTAATTGGCTGCCAACACCATGTTAAATGTTGCGCGTGGTTTGGAGCACGAGTTGGTTATACGGTTTTAAAACGGGTTTAACCACTTTGTAACCAAACGCGTGGTCCTATGGCCATATGACCAAGTGCCGAGGCGGTTAGGGGCTGGAGGCACCTTAACCGTCCTATGGTTTGCACCGTTGGTGCGGTTGCGCCCGGTGCCAAGTTTTTACTCTTAAATGAGCGTGTGAGCCAGGTTTGCATTACAAGGGTGCGATTTGTAGAACCAGAGACAACACAGTTGAAGAGGGAGACTTCAAGGAGGCTAACTTCTTCATTTTTCGACCGATTGAGGTGCCGAAAGAGCCTAGACAGGGGTTTTGGGATGCTGCGGAGCCATTGGAGCAGTCGGTTTGTCATTTTGAGCATTGTAAGGCATGTTTTTGAGCACTTTGAGCAATTTAATAATAATGATCCATTGGAAGCTGGACCAGGAGATGTAGCCCGAAGAGGGGTGAACTCCTTTATCAAGTTGATGTGTTTATGTGTTGATGTTCAATGTTTTATGCTGATGTCTATGTGTATTTCGCATAAGTACTCATTAATTTATGTGTTGCAAATTGATCCTGTTGCTTTAAACACATAACTTTTCACTTGCAATAATTATTCAAGTTTTTCAAGTCTTCTTCAATTTTAGATCATTGAATGATATGTTGGGTTCTTTGTTAAATGGACGACGCTCCAACTATCACAATACAACACATATTTGTCTTGTTTTATTCCCATCTCTCCTAGGAATCACTGCATCCATAAAATTTCTTTGCAAGCTTCTATTGCAGCTATGTACTCTACCTCTGTGGTTGAGAGGAATACTACTTTATGTAGTCTAGATACCCAAGACATCACTACACCTGAAAATGTATATAAATAACTAGTAGTGGAATTTCTAGTGTCCACATCTCCATCCATATCTACATCTGTATAACCTTCAAGAAAAACATCATTATTACCAAAACATAGGCAATAATGACTAGTACCCGTGAGATACCTTAAAATTCACTTTACCGCTTGTCAATGTTGTTTGCCTGGATTTGCTAGGAACATGCTTACTACTCCCACTGAATGTGCAATATCTGGCCGAGTACATACCATGCCATACAACAACCTTCTCACTGCTGACGCATAAGGAATTTTACTCATTTACTCCTCCTCCTTATAATCACAAGGGAACAAATCAACACTTAGTTTGAAGTGAGTTGCAAGGGTTGTACTGACTAGCTTGGTATCATTCATATTGAACCTATCAAGCACCTTCTCAATGTATTTTTGTCGTGAGAGCCACAATTTTCTCTCTTTTCTATCAGTTATGATCTTCATTCCTAGTATTTGTTGTGTTAGACCCAAATCTTTCATTGCAAACTGGCTACCCAAATTCTTATTCAACTTGTTAATCATATTCTTATCATGTCCAACTACTAAGATGTCATCCACATATAAAAATAATATAATGTACTTTTCTTGGCCATACCTCTTGATGTAGACACAATGATCAACCTCCAGTCTTTTAAAACCATGTTCCAACATAAATGAATCAAATTTCTTATACCACTGACGAGGTGCCTGCTTTAGTCCATAGAGGTTATTTTTCAATCTTTAAACCAAGTTTTCTTTACCTTTTATTTTGAAACCTTCTGGCTGCTCCATATAAATCTCTTCTTCAAATTCACCATGAAGGAAGGGTGTCTTTACATCTAATTGTTCACACTTCAAATCTGAAGTAGCAACAAGACCAATAACGATTCTAATGTATGACATCTTAACAACAAGAGAGAATATTTTAGTGAAATCAATATCGTCCTTTTGAGCAAATCCTTTCACGGCGAGCCTTGCCTTATATCTTTCCTCTTTCATTTTTCCCTCATGCTTAATCTTGTACACCCATTTCGTTTTTAGGGATTTTCTTCCTTTTGGAAGCTTTACCAACTCCCAAGTTTTGTTTTCCAACAAGGATCCTATTTCTTCCTCAATAGATTTCTTCCATTGTTTGTTTTTCTCAACTTTACAAGCTTCCCAAAAACAATCAGGTTCACCTTCATTAGTAAATAAAATATAATTTAAGGGAGGATACCTTTGTGAAGGTTTGTGAGGCCTAGTAGATCTACGAGCTAGTGGTGGTGCATTTTCAGATTGGACTTCTTGCAATGGTTGTTGTACAATTTTTTCTTGTTGTTGTTCATCATCTTCCATTTGTGGTTCAACTAGCTGCTCATTTTCTTGCAATGGTGGAGTATCAATTTGTTGTTTAGCTATTTTTTCCACAACTTTCTTAACCTCCATATTACCTACATGCTTCTTAAACATATCTAACTCATTGAATATGACATACCTTATTCTAATAACTTTACTGTTAAATAGATCCCACTAACGGTAACCAAAATTACCATCCACATATCCTAGAAAAATACATTTCATGGATTTATCATATAGCTTAGTTCTATTTTATTTAGGATATGCACAAATGCTTCACATCCAAAGACTTTTAGGTGAGACTAATTTACTCGTTTATTGTTCCAAAAATTTTCAGGAATGCTGTAACAACCAGTTCCACTGATCACATTTCATACCATTGATTTAGTCTTTGAGGACACTTGGGAGCAAGTGATCCAGTTAAAAAATGATACTTTATGATTAGATGATTAGGTTTATGAGTTTATGCTATGATTGAGTTTTGAAATTTTGATATGTTATTAATATTGTTGTATAGCATTGACATGTATTATGACGAGGTTCCCTCAGTGTGCAGGAGACGTGACATGATGAGGAAGATGATGGCATCAACATAATTCCTTGGACTCTAGATTGAGTCAGGGAGTGGACTATTGACTTTGATTACGAGTACTTGATTTATTATGCATATATTATGATGATGATTTTAGTTATGGATTTCATGTATACAAGTTATTAATGTTATTTTTTTAGTGGATGTAGACATGGTGATGCTTGCTAATCTAACTCACATATGGAGTAAATAGGTCATACACATATATTATATATATGAGGGAAAGGAGTGGCAACGTCCCTGTCACAACCTACTAGCACTTCCACTGTGACCTGAACTAAAGGTTAATGACTATCTTGTTCTTGAGAGGTTCATGATGCCATGAGGGAAGACTGAGACAGTCGTCCACAAGGATTTCTGAGGGGTGCGCAATAAGGAATATTCCTTATTACTTAGTAAGCCCTTAGTATCACACAAGGTCAACAAGTGGAGTATTAAATCCAAGTGTCAGGCAACTTCCAAACTAAGTCAAATGGAGAGTGGAACCCTTGGAAAACATAGGTGTGTCTTGAAGGGAACGCCACATGAAGAAATTAATGAGATATTAAAAATCTAGAAGACCTTAGAGAATAAAACAAATACTTAGAACAAATAGAAAGAGAATATAATTTTTTACAAATTCCTAATCAAACTCCAACTGTAAATTAATTAGGAGACACAATAAAAGAGAAATTGAGGAACTAAGGGACAACTAGGAGAAAATCTAGGAACTAATTGTGGATGTGAGAGAAAATGAATAATTTATTTAAATAAAATAAATTAAAACATGTGCAACTTAGGGAAGTGTGACATGTGTTGAAGGTGAATAATCTCTAATTAAATTATTAAAAATTAATTAATTATGCCTGAATTGAAAAGTGTCAAGACAAAATTTCTTATAAGAAGAGGGAAGAGGAAGGATGAAAGGACCCTTTTGTTGGATGACTAAAATGATGGAAAATTTTTGATGTGACTAGTTTTCTTGTGTGAGTTGGGCTACAAGTTTGTGTAAGAGGTGGAATCCTCTCCTTGCGAGGGAAAACTTGTGCTAGTTGAGATCTAAATTTCTGTGTGTGGCCCCTTTGCGGCTCGGGGGAAGAAGAGTACCCCTAGCATTGGCTGGGAGCTACCAGTGAAGTTATCTTGATTAGCAATCGAAGAAAGACGTTGCGTAAGACTTCAGATTAAAGATCATCCTCAAATTATCATTCATCTTTTGGTTATGGTATTTAGACGTTTAGTTCTTGTGCTGTTTAATTGAATTCTCACTGCGCCAACATTATTATTGAAGAATATACATTATTAATCTAGTATATTAAATTCTATGATTGTCGATCTTATTTTACATGTTTCTCTGCTTGAGAAGTGTGGCTAGAATTGTTGTTGCCTCGACTTGACCTTGCTAACTATGGGAAAAAACATTGATTTCCTGTAATTGGAGTAGAACTCCACATATTGTCCTTTCAAAAATAATATTACGAGTCCACTCATACATAAATATAATCAACTAATACTACAATTGATTTTTATTACTATGTGTAATCTAATTTACATTCAATAATCTCCCTAAAATGCTCAACATATCTATTACGATTTTAATGTAAAATGGGTAGTTCAAGCATATTTCCTTGAATTACGGCGAATAGGATTCCATCATTAACTGGCATTATTGTTAATTTATATGCTTTCACCCAGTTCCATCAAATCTGTGTCTCTAATTATGTTTCTTTATAGTATTCAAGCTTTGATTTAAATGGAGAGTAGTTTATAATTAAAATATATCATGTTACAAAATATTAATAGATATGTATTACTAGCACAGCTATAAACTCGTGGTTGGTGAATGCTAAAAGGTTTTGGCTGGTCCAGAAAATGAAACGCAAATTCACATCTCTCCTGTCTATCACAAAACCTTAATCTTTGTTAATCACTCAAACGTGGAAATCAATTAGCCATCATAGTAAATTTTAAATATGATCAAGTAAAAGTAAAAAAATAAACATGTAAACTGATGTCTTTATAATAGTGAGGAAGTTAGTGGTTGAAATCACAACCATTGATTTATTGGGACGACTAAGAATATTCCATCAAATTTAATTTTGTCTATACAAAACCGATTAAGCACTAAAAACCTATTAAATGTGCCCATTGTCAATAGATATATACCTTTTATGCATAAAAATATATAAATATTAATTGGATGATTGGATAGTTAACTTATTATGGAATATCCTGAAATTTTTATCCATAAAAAGAAATAGTGGGTACATTAACTAGATTGTATGTAAATTAAATCATTAAACTAGTAACACATGTTAAAAAAAAATCTACATATTGAATATTCATACATGAATTTGTTATAAATTTAAATTATGCATGTTTATATAAAAATATATATCTATTAAGATTTCCTATATGTAACACTTAAGGAAATGAACGTGACTTTTGAGTAAATTGTATGGTGGTAAAGGAGTTTGTTGCTAAGTTATAATAAAAGTGAAGAGTGGATTCTAACAATAAAATATTAAATTCTTAAATTTGTAAGATATATAGTAATGTAAATGGAAGATTAGAAGAAAATATAAAATATCAAGTAAGGAATGTATGAACATAATATGAATATATTATAATAGTGATAAAATGAAAGGTAAGTTGTTAAATTATTGTATATTTCGAGAAGGATATTTAAGTTGATAAATCATTGTAGTTTATTTAAGGATGTTTATAGTATTTGTGTTTAAAAAAAATTAATTCGATTATATTGAACTCTTTGTCCTTGTAAATTAGTTGATAAACTTGGAATTTATTGGAGCATAATCATAAATGTAGCATTTGGTAAAATTTAAATTTAGAATGCATTTTTGTATAACCTTGTAACCGTTTATTTTACACCTTATTGTGTACCTAGTTAGATGAGATTAGTGTCATTCCTTTAGTATGACTTGCTCTTAATAATTGTACTATCAGGTCTCCTTATAATATGTAAATGTTGAAAAAATGGGCAATGAAGCAATAATTATTTAATTAAGAAGTCTTTTAAAGCATTATCTCATGATTGATTAGAATAAGTTAATTCTATGGAAATGAAATTCTATTAAGTTTTTTTATTTCACTTATTTTAGGTAGAGAAGTTAAGTGATATAGTTTCAGACATTACAAGATTATGGATGGTAAAATTTGAAATTAGCATTTAGTGAATTAATTTTATTACATACTAAGATATCGATTTTAAATATATGAATGATAAATTTATTCTATGAATATAGTAATGGAATTTTACATCTTTGTATGTGCTTACTCATAAATATTGAGTTTACTGGAGGGATGTTACAAAGGCCACCATCCAACGTTGTAGTAGGATATCGATTTATCAGGTAGCAAGTTGTCTTTACTGCTTCTACCCAAAATGCTTCTCCAATCCAGAATTTGACAACATCCTCCTCACCTTCTCCATGATAGTGCGATTCATTCTTTCTGTAGTACTATTCTATTGAGGAGTAAGAGGAATAATATTCTCATGCTTTATGCCAAACCTGTTACAGTGTTCTCTGAATGTGTTGGAGCAATACTCCCACAATTACCTATCCTCAGACACTTGCGCAATTGATTAGTTTCTTTTTCAACAAAAAAATAAAACTTCTGAAATATATCAAATAACTCGCCTTTGCTTTTCATAGGGTAGTCCCAAACCTTCCCATATGCATTATATATAAATGTCACAAACATTGAAGCTCCTCCTAATGACTTAATATTTACTAGCCCAAACACATACAATTCTAGCAAATATGTTTTTCATTTATGGCCACTTCTCATAAATTAAACCCTCCATTGCCTACTATGGATTCAATGCTCACAAAGATCAAGATTATAGGATTTCAAACCTAGAAGCACATTTTTTCCATCAAGGATTTTGAGACCCTTTTCGTTCATGTGACCTAGACGCTTGTGCCACAAATCTGCTGAGATTTCTTCTCTTGCAACAACAACCACATTTGATTTCTCTGATATTGTTCTTAATGTATACAACATTCCTGTCTTGGATCCTTTAGCCATGAGCAATGCCCCTTTACTAATTTTCCAGCTACCTTTTCCAAAGCTTGTAGAACAGACTTCGCCATCTAATCATCCTACGAAGATAAAATTCATTCACATCTCTATAACATTCCTAACATGTTTCAATAAGATCTGTCGTCCTTCCTTTGTCTTGATCTAGATATCTCCCACTCCAATAATGATGCAAAAATGATTATTTCCAAAATGCACTTTACCATAATCACTATAACTATATGCAACAAAGTTATCTTTACTTGGGGTTACATGGTAAGATGCCCCAGAGTCAAGAATCCAGTCAATGCTATAGTTTGGCGCAAATAAACATGCAACTTCCATTGAAATAATAAATAAAACCTCATTCTATGAAACTACAACAATGGTCTCACCTTCGCTTGTGTTGGTTGATGTCTTGGTTGGTTCTTGATCCTTTTGTTCTTACTTCCAGATTTGAAACTCCTTTTTCATGTGCTCTAGTTTTCCACAGTGATAACAAATAAGCCCTCCTCTTCTTGATTTTGATCTACCTCTTGACATCGAATTCCCTTGACGACCTCAATCAATTTTCCTACTGTGATCATCTAGAGTTAGAGATTCTCCTCCCTAGTTTATGTAACTGATTTACATCACAACTCCTCATTCATTAAGTTGTTGCTAACATCATCGAACTTTAGGGTTCATGTAGGTGCCGAAGTGCTCATAGATACAATCAGATTCTCCCAGTTGTCTCGCATAGAGCACATCAATAAGATGGATCTAATCTCATCATCCAAAACAATTTTAACAGAGGCAAGATGACTGGTAATTATATTGAACTCTTTTAAGTCTTCCTCTACTAAATCTCCCTCCTTCATCTTGAGATTGTATAATTTCTTCATTAAGAAGACCTTATTTGATGCCGTATTTTTCTCATATAGATCATGCAGATTTCCATAAATCTTCTGTTCTCTTCTCTCTGACCACATTGAAGTAGACATTCTTTGCTAGACATTGACAGATTGTGGCAATGGCCTTCCTATCTAGCTTGATCCAATCCTCATTTGTCATCGACGAGGATTTATTTTCTATTCCCTCAATTGGAAAATAATGATCCCTCAAAATCATTATATCCTCCATCTGTGACTTCCAAAGGGAAAACTTAGCCCCATTTAGCTTCTCTATGTCACTTGGTGTTGTTGTCTCCATGCTTAATGGGACTCATATCAAAAAATGGAATGGAATTGCTCAATTAAACCTTGCTACCTCAAAACATGCAATCCTCATCATATTTCATCATCCATGGATTCTTCTCATGGATTTGGCTTACCAACAATCTTTGCAATTTGACTAGTGATGACCTCTTCCCCTCACGGGCTCAATTAGGCCAACGGTGACCTCTTCCCCTCACGACCTCAATTAGACCAACACCTCCCACAATATCTCCTTCTATGTTGTGGGAATTCTAGCAACCTCCCATGATTACCAACAACCTTGCTCTAATACCAATTGTTAGGACCTCCTTTGATTAATTGCCCATAATATTTTTCCAATCCAGCACTGAAATCATTGTAACTTGAAACACCCAATCAAATCTTGAATGTCTCACTTAGATAACCGAGCAAGAGACCACTGTGAATTGAATGAAAACCTCTCAGCTGGAAATAATATGAGTGAGTTATTATATGAGATAGCTCTAAACCCGAGTTCAGAGAGAAGATAAACCAATTTACATAATGCTACAACAGATCAAAGAAATAAAAAAAATAGAGGAGCGCAGAAAGAGGAAGATGACAAAACATATATTCAAATTTACATTTTCTCAATTACATACAACAATTAAAACATGACAATGGCGAGAGATTTTACATATTTATAAGTTTAACCAATATATGGAGCCTTTGAACTCCAAAACAATAAAAAAATCAAGATATTCGTTATTCACTAGAAATTTAGGGGCATTTTTTACTTTGCCTGTAGTTTTTGGACTTTCTAGAGAGGGGGCGTAGTAGGTGAAATAGTATTTTCTATAAGCCATAATTTTGCTTCACTGTTAACGTTAACATGACTATTATATTCTTAACAAACAACTACATCTGTTCAAATCTTTTACACCACACCTGAGAGTTCTCACAAGTCAATCCAGAAAAAACAATGTGTTTCATTCTTGGCATTCTATGGACTTGATAAGTAAACAATTGCAGGGAGTTGATGACATCTATTTATTGAAATCATTGGCTCCAATTGTCTTTTAGTGCAGATGACAATGATCTTGGGGGTTTCCATTATAAAGTTCTTCTTCTGGCTTCTAATTTGTTTAGTGAATTTCTATCGATAGGATACACTAAGGAAGGTTGTAGCAACAGAGGATGGGAGGGAGATTAATATAGGAATCATATTAGTTGAAAAGTATTGGTATGGATTGGTGGAAAAAAAGGCCTTTGAATTAGTTGCAGAAGAAGTAAATAAGGAAAATACACTCCCCAACTCCAGTCACTTAGTGTTCCATTTCCTCTTTTCAGAATGTCATGGAGAAAATGCAGTCATGGCTGCCTCAACTGGTTAAGTCGAAAGGCATATACCTATTGGAGATGGGAACATTTAATGATCTTTTAATCTAAAATCTTAATCTAATGGCTAGCATTTGAATATGCTGGCATATTCTTGGCCGTCCTCCTAAATTAATGAATAAAATTTAATCTTCATAACTTCTTAACATTTTTAAATGCATACGTTAAAGTGTTTACTTTTTCACATTTACTTAATCATATTAAAAAATTACTCTTTGATAATTTAATTACCAAGTTTAAATAATTAACAATTAATATTATATGACAATTAACAAGTATATGACAATTAATATTAAAGATAATTAACAAGTATATGACAATTAATATTAAAGATAAATAGATTTCTAAAATTGTTTTCAAGTCTAATTAAAATCACCCATATATATTGACTAAATAAAAGAATGTCCCTATCCAATACAAGTATTTTTGTTCCTTATAAGAAGAAAAATAATATTACTTAGCTACATGTGAAATTTGTAGACCGTTGGGTTTACCTACATGTGAAACATAGTTACCTAGATTGTTGGGTTTATACAAGGTGCAACTCTTATTTTATTATTTAGTCTTTAAAAAAGTTGGGTTTATACGAGCGAGGTGCAACTCTTCTTTCATTATTATTTAGTCTTTTAAAAAAAGTTAAAAGCTAAAATTAATTTACACTCACAATTTGTACTATAATTTTTATATTGTAAATTTGCTTTACTCCATTTAAAAGTTTTTCCTAATTTCATTGGTTTTTTACAATTTTTTTAGGTAATGTTTTGTTCATCATTTTTTTTAAGTTAAAAATTATATTAAATCCTGTGAAGCATGAAGATTACAATTGTCTATTTAGTGTATTCAGATGTGGCAACATTGCTCTGATGGGAAATCAATGCTGCCACATGTCTAAAAATTCAAAATATTCTTGCAAAACTTGCAGAGTAGTGAAAGATGTTGATCTATAGTGCCATGTAGGGCATAGTTTATGAATTCTAAACCGAGACCAAAAATTGCAAAGACCGAAATTCCCAAAACTGGGTGGCCTCGCATGGCCAAAAAACTTATGCAGTAAATTAACTAAAAACATAGAAAAAAGAAACCTGAACCAGGAGGAATTAACTAGTGCCGGGGTCGAGCCTTTTCCCCGCGATAGCCTGACTCACATGCAAGTTGTCTCTGTCGATCTTATCTCTGTCCGAGATATCTTTCCCAAGGTCCCACAGGAAATTCATCAGGAGTTCCACGCGACGCTATTGCTCTATTTCCTTGTTCTACAACTCCTTAATGGAGGTCTTGATGTCCCCTAATCCACGCTTGAGGTCATCCAAGGAATCCTCGAGATCTTCTCTTTCTGCGCATCGGGAGCAGGCTGAAGGGGGCATAGGGGGAGGTGGAGAGTTGAAGGAGGAGGTGGGGCAGTCAAAGGAGGAGGTGGGGTATTCGGAGGAGGGAGATGAAGGAAAGGGGGTTGTGGATGTGACCAGATGTGAGGGAGGAGGGTGGCGAGGGGGGGAAGGCAGAGGTGGAGGGCGACGAGGTGGGGAAGGAGGAGGTGGAGCGAAGCTGAGGGAATTTCCTAAACTGTCGAACCATTCGATTCGACAGGAAAATGGATTCGACAATGGGGAGAGGTCCAGGGTACTTTCTCGAGTCGGTTGAGAAGGAGTGGGAGAAAAAATGCTCTTCAGTGTGGGGGAGACCTCGGTTTCCGTGGAATATCCACGCCCGGGAGCTATCCTTCCTCTGGCAGCATACCAGGCCGCTCCCCTCTTCGATTTTCCCCTAGGACGAGGCATAGGCCTTTGGAAACTAGATAAAGAACGCGAAGGGAGAGTGTGAGGGGTTTCTTAACAAGCGCAAGACAAACCAAACATAGTGGCATTGAAAAAACCTTGAAGAGATGTTGGAAGCTGAGGCTAAGGAGGATGGCAAGAGCTCCCAGGATCTAGCCTAAAACCTCCATTGCTGAACTGGTGATGGGACTGCGACTTTTTCTAGCTACCTTTTCCAAAGCTTGTAGAACAGACTTCGTCATCTAATAATCCTACGAAGATAAAATTCATTCGCATCTCTGTAACATTCCTAACATGTTTCAATAATATCTTTAGTCCTTACTTTATCTTGATCTAGACATCTCCCACTCCAATAATGCTGCAAAAATGATTATTTCCAAAATGCAATTTACCATAATCACTAGAACTATATGCAACAAAGTTATCTTTACTTGGGGTTACATGGTAAGATGCCCCAGATTCAAGAATCCAATCAATGCTATAGTTGGGCGCAAATAAACATGCAGCTTCCATTGAATTAATAAATAAAACCTCATTCTATGAAACTGCAATAGTGGTCTCACCTTCGCTTATGTTGGTTGATGTCTTGGTTGGTTCTTGATCCTTCTATTCTTACTTCCATATTTGAAACTCCTTTTTCATGTGCCCGGGTTTTCACAGTGATAACAAATAAGCCCTCCTCTTCTTGATTTTGATCTGCCTCTTGACATCGAATTCCCTTGACAACCTCGATCAATTTTCCTATTGTGATCATCTAGAGTTAGAGATTCTCCTCCCTAGTTTATGTAACTAATTTACGTCGCAACTCCTCATTCATTAAGTTGTTGCTAACATCATCTAACTTCAGGTTTCCTGTAGGTGCCAAAGTGCTCATAGATACAATCATATTCTCCCAGTTGTCTGGCATAGAGCACATCAATAAGATGGATCTAATCTCATCCTCCAAAACAATTTTAACAGAGGCAAGCTGACTGGTAATTATATTGAACTCTTTTAAGTCTTCCTCTACTAAATCTCCCTCCTTCATCTTGAGATTGTATAATTTCTTCATTAAGAAGACCTTATTTGATGCCGTATTTTTCTCATATAGATCATGCAGATTTCCATAAATCTTATGTTCTCTTCTCTCTGACCACATTGAAGTAGACATTCTTTGCTAGACATTGACAGATTGTGGCAATGGCCTTCCTATCTAGCTTGAGCCAATCCTCATTTGTCATCGATGAGGATTTATTTTCTATTTCCTCAATTGGAAATTAATGATCCCTCAAAATCATTATATCCTCCATCTGTGACTTCCAAAGGGAAAAATTAGCCCCATTTAGCTTCTCTATGTCACTTGGTGTTGTTGTCTCCATGCTTAATAGGACTCAGATCAGACAATGGCATGGAACTTATCAATTAAACCTCGCTACCTCAAAACATGCAATCCTCATCATATTTCATCATCCATGGATTCTTCTCATGGATTTGGCTTACCAACAATCTTTGCAATTTGACTAGCGACAACCTCTTCCCCTCACGGGCTCAATTAAGCCAACGATGACCTCTTCCCCTCACGAGCTCAATTAGACCAACGCCTCCCGCAATATCTCTTTCTATGTGTGGGAATTCTAGCAACCTCCCATGATTACCAACAACCTTGCTCTGATACCAATTGTTAGGACCTCCTTTGATTAATTTCCCATAATAAACATAGTTACCAACTTAATGAGAACTCTCCAGAGTTCTCGTTTTTTGGGGGGTCCAATTTTTTACCTCGTTTTTAAAAATGGTGCTACCGGTAGCACCCCCTCTCTGTTTTTAGATGATTTTTGATATTTTTAATTTTTCAATCCCCAATGTTTCCACATTATTTTTTTAAATGCTCATTTTTGTAACGCCCTGTCTCGTTACGACAACCATTCTGGTGACAGGTGCAATTTTTTTTTTTTTTTTGTTTAAGGTGTGTGCGCTCGTGTGGAAGTAACAACATACTTAACTCTACGTCGCCAACCGACGACCAACAAGACGCAACCATAACAAAATTAAACTGACCACTAAACACGACTGACCTCCCTCCCATCCTACCCTGCAAGGTTAGGACCTCCAAGACACATAATCAACGCTCAAGCCCGGTTTCCCATCGTCTTTAACCATTTAAGGTCTCAGGGCTGGCGACTGTTCTGAGGAACATGGAGGTGTCTACATCCCACCCGACACAACAGACCAACCAACAACTGACCATAATCAAGTACAACATACATAAGAAGAACAACTGCGCTCCTTACGGAAGGCGCGTGACAAGGGGACTCCAACGACAGAACACAAATTCGACAATTTTTAACTGAACAACATCTCTCATTACTCACTCCGAGTAAATTTCCTGCATATCAATCTGGGCATTCCACGGAATAGGTCTTATCAATGTCAGGAGACTATACTAACATCATGACCAGATAACCATACCACATCCTTTCTGAAGACAACAATATTGATATAAATGAAGGTCATACGAATCAACTCAAATCTT
>ML804113.1:23912-38040 GCA_009831015.1 Picea engelmannii
TGGTGACCTTGAAGAAGAAGTGTATGTGGAGCAACCAGAAGGATTTTTTCTAATTGAAAAAAGGGATTATGTCTGCAGATTAAAGAAAACTTTGTATGGGATAAAATAGGCTCCAAGAGCTTCCTATTACAGATTAGAAAGGTATTTTCACCAACAAGGATTCAAAAAGGGAGATGTTGATAGTAACTTATATATCAAGGCTAAAGTTGTAATGAAACAAGAGTTTGAGATGTCCATGTTAGGAGAAATCTCTTTCTTCCTTGGCTTACAAATTCATCAATCTGTAAAAGGCATTTTTATTTCCCAAAGTAAATATCTCAAGGAAATTTTGAAGAAGTTTGGAATGGAAAATTGTGCACTAGTAATCACGCCTATGACTACCAGTTGAAAACTCAACAAGGATGATGATGCTTCATAGGTAAATGAAACCATGTACACATCCATGATAGGTAGTCTACTTTATCTCACGGCTTCAAGACCTGACATCATGCAAGATGTTGGTATGGTAGGAAGGTTTTAGACAAATCCCAAGGATACTGACGTTCTTGCATTCAAAAGAATATTTAGGTATTTGCAGGGCACTAATGATTATGGATTGTGGTGTCCAAAAAATACATACCTTGTTCTTAGAGCTTATACAGATGCAGATTGGGCATGCAATATTGATGATAGAAAAATCACCAATGGAGGTGAATTTTTCCTTGGCAGTTGTTTAGTATCTTGGCTCAACAAGAAACCACTTTTATTTCTCTTTCCACAGTTGAAGCAAAGTATATAGTTGCAACATCTTGTTGTACACACGTGTTATGGATAAAGACCAATCTTAAGGATATTCAAGTTCCCTATGATCAACTTGTTTCTATCATGTGCGACAACACAAGTGCTATCAATCTCTCCAAAAATCATGTTCAACACTCTAAAACTAAGCATATCGCCATCAAGTATCACTTTCTCAGACAACATATTCAAGATTGGGTGGTCAAATTAGAATATGTCTCTTCCCAAGAGAAGATTGTAGATATATTTACCAAGCCATTACCTAGGGGATCTTTTGAGTACCTCAGAGAGAAGTTGAGATTCCTTTCCATTCCACATTCAAATGCATAAACCTTCACTACAGGTTTGAGGCTACCCAACCTCAGGGGGAGACACTCTCAAGGTGTGTGAAGTTAGTAGGGAAGTTACCTTTTCCATTGATGTCAAAGGGGGAGAAAAATAGAGTTGTGACAAAGAGGAGCATACAACAAGGGGGAGTTTGTTTCACACTAACAGGGGGAGGATCTCAACAATAGAGTTTCCATCAATGACAAAGGGGGAGTTTGTTGCGCATAGTTGTCATTGATGTCAAAGTCAGTGGAGTTTGCAGTAGAGTCTATATAAATAACACAGTTGATGTGTGCAAAGTATCATGTGAAGACATAGATGAAATGTGTGCGGTATTGTGTGTACCCAATAAGAAATGTGTTGCGGTAAAAAAAGTGTTGGATGTCGCAGAAAGAAGGTCAGAAGTTGGTACAACAATATGAAAGTGGATAGTGCGACAAAGCGACATGTGATAGTGTGATAGTGTGATAGTGTAGTAGTGCGATGGTGTGACAATGCGACAGTGTGACAGTGCAACAATGTGAACAGTGTGAAGGTGTGACAATGTGACAATGCGACAATGGACAGTGCGACAGTGCAACGGTGTGAAAGTGTGACAGTGTGACAATGTGATAGTGAGACAAGGTAACAATGCGACAATAAGTAGTATGGAACTGATCAGTATGGAACTAAGCAGTATGAACTATGCGGTATGGTCTGCACGATATGGACAACATGATATGAACTGTGACAAGACTATGACATAAATTTTTCTATTTGACTTGGTCCATTTGATTTAGTCAAAGAGTTTTCGATAACAAAATTGTTTCCACAATGTTACCGTCATATGTCCACATACTTTATTGTAATTGATAGGATCTTGATTTGGTCAATCCACGATGTAACCACCATACTTTATTTAGACAAATTATAACTAACATGACTTTGATATATTCAAAGTTTTTCCACATTGTAACTATAACACGTCCACATACTGGAAGGTGGACTCAAGCAAAATGTTTTAAGTATGGATACACTCTGATTGTGCAATGCACGAACGTGAAGAGGTGAAAAAGACTGCAATTGTTTATAGGAACATAAATATAGGTTAGAAAATCTACATTGAAAGTATTATTTTTTGTTTTGAAACTAGGGTGGTAGGGTGGTACTAGGTTGTCTGAGTTGTAGCTCATTGAGGATTGGCATCCTCAGTAGGTTGGTTCCTACGCAATCACTGAATTGGTTCTTAGTCTAGGAACTTGGTGCTTCCTTCCTGTTGGTGCTAGTAAAACCAGGGGGTTGGAACCTCCTTTCAATTAGATCTAATAAATATGGGGAGTGAAAGATTCATTCCAATAGGTCTTGGTAAATCCGTGAGTTGGTTCTCACACAAAGAATTGGTGTTCTGATTGTAATGTGTTGGTGCCTGCATTATTGAAGAAAAAGAAAATATTTGTGGTTTTCTCCCTTTATGGGTTTCCACGTAAAATCCTAGTGTACTATGTTCATTGCGATGATTTTCATTTCTTCTTGTCAGTAAGTGTGCCAGTTTAATTTTTGCATTGTTTTGATTTCTGCGTGTTGTTTTGAGTTCTGCTTGTTCTTGTCATTAAGAGTGCACTACTGATAACTTAAATGGTTGGAAGAAAAAGAAAATACAGAAATTTAATACAATAGTGATTCACCCCCCCTCTCAGTATTACTGTGAGTTTCAACATAGTTTCCTTCAAAAAGATAACAAGGTTGGCATGACCTAACAAAAGTATGATCGTCACAAAAAATACTTAGCCAATAATATCAAGACCTCTAAATATTGTGGACAATTTTCCTGGCTTCATAATATCCCCCCACATAACACATTGTGTAACTCATTAATGAGCTTCTTGGCCTCTGTAGGATCTACACACTTGAGCACCAAACCCTTTGGTTTGTTCCAAGATAATCCTCTTAGGATCAAGCAATACCTCGTTGCCTTCAATCTGAATGCATGTATTCTATGATTTGACAAGTGATTTTGGCATGACAGACTTGAAAATAATAGATGATATCTCATACCATTCATGAAGTTGCAAGTCATCAAGCATTGCCAAATTCATCTCCAGATTTGTTTGACTCCCAAGTTCTGGTGGTTTCTCATTTCCTTTTGTCAACATTCTGCCTAATCTTCGGCTTTTCACCCATTTAGTTTGCTTGATTTCCAAGTCATACTCCTAGATTATAGATATCCACTTCTCCCCAATACTCAACATTCTTGCTAATATAAGATATCCTTTATTTCTAGGTGAGGAACAAAGGAAACTCTCTTTGATTAACCCACACAATTTTTAAATTCTTCAATGCTTGGACTAGTGTGTAAGCTTGCTTCTCCATGATAGTGTTTTTCAATTTATTTTCTCTAATTCCTTTGCTCATAAAAGATATAGCTTGCTCCAAATCCTGCTCATTTTTTTTGTAGGAGTACACTTTTGATTGTGTCTTTCAATGAAAATGATGGGCCTCCAAATTTTTGTATCTCGAGGCCCGTTTTTTAGATATTGTGACCTCCCTTGTATTCCATGAGACCCATTTTGACCATGATTAATACAAATACATTGGGTTTTGTGTAATTGTCTATTAATGAAATGATTTGGATGATTGAGTGTGTGATGTATCTTAGTTTAGTAATGTTATGGATCAAGTAGGTCAAAGTTCAAGCAGATCCTTCACCAACTTCTACATGACAGAAAAGGGGATTATGTCCACTCATTCACCTCCAAGTATTTCCAAGCCCTCAATCACCTAAGGTACCAAATCAAGCATCATATCAAGTCAAATTTCTGATTGAGAAGGGTCAATATAGAAGGGTATTTGATCCCTAAGGCATATGCCCCATATTATAGGGATCCCGGGGACAAGATCCCTTCAATCAAGGATTGATTGGTGTAGTTTTTTTCATAAATAGGAGCTAGGGGTTATCCTTATCTGGATCTTTCTATTTTGGAGAATTCATAACTCTACTAGTGCTAGTGAATTCAAAATTTTGGAGGATGTATTGTTGTCATGGATTGATATTTTAATGCAAAAAGTTTAGTTTTAGATATCTTGGTCTTAGTAGTCTTTATAGCTCACATGTAGAAGCCTTGGGTAGGGAAAACTCAAGGATGAACTAGGAACCTCTATGTTATGTTATATTTAGTTTCTTTTAGTTTCCTTTAGTCCATCTTGTTTCCATTTTATGCTATGCATCATTTCTTAGCAAGTAGCCTTCATTTTCTGCAAGAATTTACATCATGTTATTTCAAGTCAACTTCATGGTTTTATGTCATTGATGAGGAGGTATCATTAACTTTGTTTTCTTTAGATTTGTAGTAGGTCATCTCAAGTAGAAACAACTTTGTTTTCTAATGCTTTGGATCAACTTTACAATAGGTTAATTGTAGTAGGTTTCTTTCAGTGTTATAGTACATCAGCTTCACCATATTTACTTTGGGTTTACATCACTTCATTTCAGCTCTCATCCATGTCAAGTTAAGTAGGGTTAGTATTTGATTATTAGGTGCTTTCAATTTTTTTTGTAGCTCCAATTAAGTCATTTTGTAGCATGTCAATTTCAACTTTCATTTCATTATTGGTTTTTCCTTTTCATCCTTTCTATTGATTAAGTAATCCTTGTATTCATAGAGTTAACACGTCTCCTTCTTAAGTAGATATGCATCTTTATGTAGTTTTCACACATAGTGTGCAATACCTCGTCAAAGAAGTACATCCCTGGGTTGACACTCTAAACTTCCAACTGAGGAGTTCAACATCATTGTTGTAATTCTTTGGCCAATCAACAAAGGAAAAAAAATGAATATCCTTTGAATAATCATGACTTACCAACATTGATGCTGCTATAATATCTTCTTTGATCTTCGAAAATTCCCCCTTTCTTTCCTTGCTTCTTTTGAAATCTTAATCCTTCTTCAACATTTATGAAACGAGCTTGGTGATTTTAATGATGTTAGCTATGAACCCCCCGATGAAACTAATGCAATAAAAAAAAGATTGCAAAGTTTTGTTGTTGGATGGAAATGGTACACATTGGATTCCTTAGATTCTTGTTGGCTCGATTTTGTAAGTTTTAAACCTATGAAGTAAAGCAATGCATATAGACTCTAAGAAAAACAAAAATTAATCAATGACTCATACACATAGTACATATAGATTTGCATTGGAAACCCTTAATAGGGAGAAAGGCAACCTTCCTTGGTGCCACACCTATCAACTCTTCATTTTATTAATTTCATCATTCACAATACAACATATACAAAATTTTAGGCATTCCACAACTACCAAAACCCTAATCCCTGAATCTGGGATCAATTTAGAGAACTTTTAGAAATAACAAAAACTACCAAAAACAAATTTCGAGGCACCTACCTGAACGCTTCACACAACCATTGGGGGTTAATCCTGCCCCCCCTGGGACCCTCCTAGGAAAGCACCCGGATCATCAGACGTAGTTGTCAAATCTGACGCACCCACCCACCCACATGTAAAGAATATAACACCTACCCAATATATTTTGACACCTTCCATAGACACGTTTTGGCTAAGTAGTTTCCCTTCATTTGCTCCAAAGATTTTTTTTATTGGGATTTAGAAATATCCCATATCTTCGACATATTTCAAAAACTTACCTAAAACAATCTAGTCATCTTGATAAATCAGAATAATCTTACCCATGGTATGTGTTGTTCCTGAGTCTGTACTTAAGGCACGAAAGTACAGTGTCAAGGCATCCAAAAGTGTTAACATATGGAGAAGAGAGGGAGTCAACCTTCGGAGAAAGAAACTAAGAGAGATTTCTTCGTTGGGGTTGTCTGGCTTCGAACTGTTCCTGAATATTTATATCTCGTTCAATGACTGCCCATGATTGTTCAAGTTCGACCCGGTTAGTTGTTGTTTTAAGGATAGTATTGAAAAGGTTTAGGGCGATGTGTGTTTGGTTCAATAATCCAGGTTCGACGTTAGGTTGAGTTGGTATAGGGACTGTCATGGGGGAACAGTAAAGAAATAAAAGACTTTTAAGAAAGATTAAGTGTTGTCTCAGTTTGATCATATAAAAGAGAACTTGCAGTTGCAGAAATAATATATAGATGCAAATCTAAGGCTTGTTCCCGTAACTGTATCATATTTTTATAAAATGGATGAGATGATAGAAAAACATTTATCCATTCATAAAGTAAAGTTCCAACCAGTGGAAAACTCACAACATAAATGGGAGAGGAAAATCTATAAGAAAATAATCGATGTAACAAAGAACATATGTAGAATTATGAAACTGCAGATTGGTCTTACACAGATGATAGCTGGTGCAGAGGAAAGGCAATAAACAATTACAGAAAACACAAATTCATTCGTTATAGTAGTGGTCCTACTAAATTACAACGAAGCACATCAATTATGAATATGAATTGAAATGTAAAAATGAGATACAAGGAAGAAAACTTGTGATACAAAAGTGACGGAATTGAGAATCTCCAGATCTGCTTGTATTAACTCTCAATGTAAAAACTCTATTACAAATAACTCAAAAAGGGTCCAGCCTGGTTTATTTCTCTTTGGGGTATATTTATACAATTTTTTCAAAGCCGGTAGAATCTCAATAGTCGCAAAATTTCAGTTACGACAGAGGAGAGAGAAATTGCTCCATTTCCCCTATTTTGTCTTCACTTAGTGCCAGGTGCTCGCCTTCGCGCGGACTCGGTGCAGGCGATGCATCTTTCCACAAGTTGAGATATGATCCGTGAAGGCTCTGCTTGACAGCTGGTCTCGGCGAAGTAACACTCTCGGGCTAACTGCTGCATCTTGTCCCCCATTTGCACATCGATGATGTCGAGGGTTCTTAGTTGCGCGTTGGGCTGGATCAAGTGCTTATCGACTCGAGCCATGTCCACCATATCTATCTGAGAGATATCAACCGAATCTCTCTCCTCTTTCTCTTTCAGATCAAGCAAGATCTGTTCCACATTCATTTGTATCAATGTTTCTGCATCGCCTCCACTGTCCATACCCAACATCTCGCCATCTATAGAATTGAAGGCTTCTTCTAATGAATTGGTTACCTTTTGGGCTTGTTCCTTGCCCAGGGAAATGTTGTGTTCCCAATCCTTCAACAGAATATTACCTCTGGTTTGTTTTGGGATGGCGAGCCCGAGAGAACCTGCCGAAACTCTGTTATTCGTGGCTATCACCGCCTCCTGGAAGGCGACCCGAGCCGCTTCTGCATCTCTTTCCCTGACAGTCAGGTTCTCGAAAACCTGATCCATCAACAAAGAATTATCTTGGATCGTTCCCACTTTGGTGAGCAAATTCTGTTGTGCAGAAGAGATCCTGTTATGAATCTCGATCGCTCGGGATTTAAACCCCTCGACGTCGATCATCCTGCTTTCGACGATCTCTACCTGAGACTGCAGCTCTGCAATCATAGCCCTCTGTTGACCCGCCTGTATCCTATCATCTCGAATCACAAGATGCGCTTGCTCCAGCTTGGCTTTGAGCACTTCTATTTCATTTTTATCATCTAGTCAGGTCAGTTCTATCTCCCCGCTCACCTAACCTTTAGCGTTTTCTGTGGCCGAAGCTACTCTGGCTTCGAGAGTCTTGATCAGGTGATTCTTCCTTTTGAGATGGTTTTTTAACACTCCGACCGAAAATTGATTCACCGATGCGTACGCTCCTAGCGTTCCTGCGATCTCCGTGGCGAATTGCTCATTTTTTTTGTTCTTTCCATCGGTCATAACCTTGAACTTTTTAGCAGTCGATTCTCCCTCCTGGTAGAACTCCCTTTTCACCACCGCTTTTCTCTTTTTGTCAAAGAAGAACTTGTTTGGAGGAAGTTCTCCTGCTCTGATAGGCCTCAGTTCCTCATTGAAAATCCATCCTTCTTCTATATTTCCTTGCGTCGACTGCAAGGGGGTGACAGAAGTGATGGGTTCCCCGATTTGTTTCGTTGCCTTTCCCGGGGTGACGACCGTGTCTTGCTTCTTCGGAGGTTCAAGGGTCTTCGTCTCAGTCTCCGGATTCTGTGTCTTTGGTGGGTCCGGATTCTGTGCCTCTGCTTCGGGCTTCTTCGTTGGTTCCTCCTTGTCTTATTGTTTTTCTCGAGTCAGGAGTAGCATCTTTGGAGCCTTCCGCGTCCTTCTGTTGTGTCTCGAAAACACCCGAACCTCCCAACACAGTGGGGAGACAGCTTCGTCTATTTTTCTGGAATCTCAATACAGCAGCTGTGTCTTCGGGTGCCAAGGATTGAATCCGGGCTAGAACTTCTTCATAAGACATCGCCCCTCAGAAAATATCATCCGAGGGTGAGTTCTCGTGCTCGAACCTCTTGAGCCCACAATTTGCTAAATGGTTGCTTACAACCCTCTGCGGATCATGTTTCTTATACTCGATGGAGACCAACTTCAAGTCTTCCAGGGCTTCCGCCTCGGCCTTCGCATGCCCGAAATCCAATAAAGAATAAGAATTCAGCTGAATGGGAAAAGACGGCCATACCTTCTTTGAGTACCCTTTTAATTCTTTACTCACCCCACCAATTACTGTCTGTCGGGCGATCTCACGACAAGCCAACTTGTCAGGGATGAACAGTGGTAGTGCAAGCGGGGGAACAACAGCTCCGAACACTCTGAAGTAGGAGAACTCTGCCTCCACGTACCAGTCCTCTATACCATTCAGATTTGTAGCAATGCTTTCCGAGATACGAGGTGGCGGGTGACCAAAAATGGCGATGTGCAGGGGCACCATCACCCAGTTGAAAATTTCGTAAATGAATTTGTCCGCTTTATTCTCCCACAATTTGTCGTGATACTCATGTACGGGTTTTTCTTGGACTGGATTCCAAGCCCAGCTCATCAAAGGGAATGGTGTCATGGAACATACCATGTCCATAATATATGCAGACATGAAAAATGAGGACGGTCTCCCACTTGCCTTCTGCTCCCGATACTCTGTGACCCGGTTGGCCAAGTTGTCCAAGAGTATCTTTGCCCAATTAAACGAGCAACCTTCCGCGACCCGAAACATGAGAGGCACGCACGCAATGTAGAAATGTGATGTGTCCTCTCTTTCGAATAGTTGGCATGTCATCATTTCCACATACTTGTACTATGGCTCCAGCGAAGCGATTGAATAAATGCCCTGGTCATTTGCTCTGAATTTTGCGGAGCGCGAAACCCAATCCTTTATCAAAATGGGCATGGTTTTGTCATATTGAGCTCACTCCTTCTCTTTGAATTCCTCCAGGAATTCAACACCATACATGTATTCAGATGTCATCGGGAGCTTATACATGGTTTGGATATGCTCCGGTCTAAAATTTCCGACCGTGACCCGCTGGTCGTTCATGATAGTTCTGGTGGGTAAGTCTATGTGATCCAACGCCCATCGGAGCATATCATAATATGGAAGCAACCGTGGTCTGGTTGCTACCCTGTGCATTCCAGATTGAACAACTATCTTGTATTTAGTGTTCAGGTCGTCCTTTTCATTGTCGTCGGAGTCTAAATAATTCACCAACTCAGATTGCAGAATATCTAAAACAAACGACCAGCTCGGGACCGAGTCAACACTCCGGGGCGAAGTGTCGGAGACATTATCCGAGACTTTCCCTGCAACCTCGACATTCGCCATTGCTGCTTTCCGTGGAGCCATAGCTGAAGCTTGCATCTTCGCCCTTCTGCGATAGAACTGCGTATACATGCAGAAATTAGTTCACTCAGAAAATGACGAGCTCTGCGTGCTTATGAAAATGCTTTCCTTATAACAAAATGAAACTCTTATATATATTTGAAACTTCGGTACTTTTCGAAATAAGCCTGTCAAATCGTAATTAGAAACAAATTTATTGCGTAAAATCCGATCTTATATTCGTGGATTCACCCTAATTCTCCATTAATGTCATCAATTTTTTTGGCGGTTTGACAGTCAGTCGGAGTAGGAAGAGAGATGGCTACCTCGGGAAACGTGCAAGCATCGGGGCACGGGATATATCTTGCCTTATCTTAAATTATCAAATCTTACCAACACAAATCAATTTCTCACAGTTCGCTACATCGTGGATTTTCTTTTCACATTTTGAATTTCCCACTCGCGAGATCGCGAGGACCGACTTTGGTTTAATTAAGGGTAATCGTGATTTAAGGCATAATTAATTTTATAATCGTTTTACTCGCCGTATCGCGACTCGGAACTTCGAAGATAATTTTTTGGGAGACTAGTATGCCGAGTCGCGAAACCGCGAGATGGCGATAATTAAGACTCAATTAAGATTAAGAAAATCTTGGATTAGGCGATTAATTAATCATGCTATAATTACGTCGCGACTTCGTGAGTCAGAGTTTTAGACGTCGTAACTTTCAAAAGGATAGTGTCGAGTGGCGAAACGCCGAGAACGGATTTTAACCACGGTTAGCTTTTTTGCCTTTGGTCTTTGACCAGGGTTATCCCAAAAGGGCCTCGTGTCCTCAGCTCTCGAGGTTGTAAAAATGGAAATTTTAGTTCGACAGATGTCGAGGCGCGAAACTCCGACGATGTCTAATCATGAGTTAAAAGACTTTACCCTTATTACTACTTAGAGTGAAAATTTAAAATGACCTCGCCGCTTCATGTCTCGGGAAGTATGAACTCATGGATTACGGTACCCGACTTGCGAGATCCCGAAGCAAACAAAAAGGAGCGAACATTCTTACGAAAGTGGGCTTGTTTCGTGAGTAGAGAAGCATTGCTGCTCACGAGACCAGGTTTTAGAGTTCTCATCATCTCGGAAGGAAAAGAACATCAACTTTAGATTTCAAGCATCGAATTGAAAATTGTGACAGGCCAAAAAACAAAGGTGGCTCCAACAGTATGTTTGAATTCATAGTCCATAGCTCTTTGAAATGTGAATATTGCATTTAGAAAAATGAATGGCATCCTAAGATATACAAATTCCCCACATGGTGTCGTAAGTGATGTCTTATGCTGGTCTTTATCCTTCACAAGCACCTGGTTATAACTTGAAAAACCATCCAACATATACATCATACTATTGATAGGTGGGAAAATTCCCTCCTGCAATAGGGGACAACTACCCGATCACAAGCCCCAATTAGACTAGTTTTCGTTTGGGATGGTAGTGTCCAACCAATTTCCTGGCCTCGGTTTGCCACTCAAATAGTTTGTTCTTTCAAAAAAAAACTTTATCATGTAAGCTCCAATCTAATAATCCTAGATTTACAAAAAATAAATCCTAATTATTGATCCTATCTCAATTGAAAGCAAAGTTCAATTATATGTGTAGATAAAATGATTGATTTTTCATATTTCAGAAAGAATTCCTTATCTAAAGAATATTTAAGTAAAATGATTGTCGCTAAAAATAGATGGAAATAGTTACATCCACACTTTATGATAACAATTTCATGGTAATTTAAGTCCGAATAATAAGAAATAAGAAGTCTCGTAAACTTACTCCAAAATAAAATTGATTCATTTACAATATGTAAAAAATAATCATAACATATAAACAATCCTCCTCATAACTATTAGTTTAATAACAAAACTGGAATGTTAAATAAAAGAGGATATGATAATTAAACAAACTTTTTAGAAGAAATTCGACAAACATCATCATGCACCCGACCAACATGTCTCACAAAGCTCTTTGATTTTGGGTTTCTTATGGCGCGCTCCATCACACTGAGTTGAGAGTCAAATAAAAACAAAGAGTCTACTTTTCTTTAAAAGACCATAACCTTTGCGTTCATAACTCATGAATTATGGAAACAAAGCTTTTCCATCAATTAGAACTAGTGCAAAAGCTTTGAATCCAATTTTTAATCACACAAAGTTAAAAGTCACACCATGTAAGATTAAAATAATTCATCTTAATGAGTAAGACATCTTGATCTTTAAAATTAACATTCAAACCAAGGAACTCATAAGAAATCAATTTGTTTAAGTGACATATTTTATATTTTAATTTGTGGTAGTTTTGTAGTTGTATAGAAAATTTATTTCATATTTAAATTGGTATCATTAAATGAGTTAGACTAGTGGGAGTTTCTTATTGTAAATATGAAATATTTATCACATTTACAAAATCATTTATGGAGTTTCTATTATGAACATTTGTTTTTTTAATGATAACTTCACATAACTTTTAAATGAAGGAAATTGAATTACTATCGTAAATTGTGCATCGATCATTGGTCATTAAATGTTTTTTCAATGAGTTTAATAGGCATCACCATTTTAGAAAACTAATCAAACATTATTATCAAGCGAAAAATAACATAACAAATCATTTTTCTTTGAAAATAAAAACCTCACAAAAATTGATGCCTAACTCAAACCAAAAACTATTTGCTCGCCACCAAACATTGATATTCATTCTCTTAAGGCATGTAATAAATGCATATGAAAAAACCTTAATTTAGTTGATTTTATTTTGCCAAAGAGTAGAAATTTATAAAAAAAAATGCATATTTTAAAGCAAAAAATCAAGACTCATAAAAAAATAATTCTTTATGCAAAATCAAAATTGTCAGCTCGCTTCCACTTCTTGGCATATGTTATTTTAAGGTGCGGATTAATGTTTTTAGAATTTGACTTTTAACTGAATTATTTTAATGAGCCAAAATGTTCAACTAAATAATTTACGCATGAAAAAACAAAACTTGGTGAGACTGTTGAAACATTATGTTAATCCAATTTTAAGAAAATTGAGGCATGTAATCAACTTGAATAAGTTCAAATGAACATGCAAACGATGTTGTATAACCATGGGGCCAAAAAACGCGAGTGGCACAACCATTACTTATGCGAGAAAATGTGACAAAACAAGTGATGCAACAATCCTCGTCTCACGAAAGATAAGAAAAAAAGAATCGATAATAAGAAGCATGGAAAATCAAACACCTAAGAAATGAAACCATCAAATCATCCTCTCAACTCAAGCAAAATAAAAATCAAAGGAAATCAATGTTTTTGAATATTCAAAATAGGGGACCCTTTACTTTTGTCAAAAATAAACAAGGGTTGTTGATGTCTCAACACATACTTGATCCAATACTTTCAACAATGAGTGCTCCATATTTAGAAGCAGATAGTTATCTTTGAGAGGAAATTGGTTCAAATTTTTGAAGTTAACACATAGCCTAATTTATCTAGTCTTTTTTCTATCCAACATCTAGTTCGCCACCTTTGATGAATGCCTTTTAGGAGCAATAAGTTTATCCTCCAACAAATTTTTGCAACTCCTTCTATATGATCGAGCCCAATTTTGGGTTCATGTGCCTTTGATTTTGTATGAAGGGTTTGTATTTGTCCTTCAATGGGATAGTATGTTGAATGATGTCTTCCTCATATGCCTCAAGATCATCATAAATCCATGTAAACATATCCTTGAATTCCTAGATAACAACTTCAATTTCTCTTCTCTCTTCGATATAACAACTCCTCCTAATATGGATGAGATTTGAGTAAGCTTCTGATTTAATATTTGTCTCCACACTGTCCTAAGGTTTGCTTGTCTCCCTTGGCTTCTTGAAGATGTCATGGCTGCCAAAAATCTTCTCAAGCAAAATAAGACCTTTTCAAAACTTATTCTCCTTCAACTACGTGATTTTTTCCCCATTGATAAGAACACATATGTGTTGGTTAACAATAGTGAATACCTCACATGCTTTAATATCCTTTGGTTTTCCAAAATTGAATAAGATAGGATCTAAAAGGTCGTCCTCACGCTCCATGAAGTAGCTCCCAATGATGATTGGAAATGGAAAGTCAAATTCATACTATCCTCCATAAAGATTTCACTATTCGTGTCATAGATGGGATCTCCATGAACAAGCCAATAATATACATCACATCTATGTATCGCAATCACAAACTGAGTGCTCACATCATCATCCTCTTAGCTTCCATATTTATCACATGAGGTTGTGAAAGTACCTGCAAATTCTTGTTCCTCCAAGGGCTTCTATACAAGGTCTATCCTCTTCAAATCATCAAGGGGTTCATCATCAAATTTAGAATTTTG
>ML804113.1:56014-84242 GCA_009831015.1 Picea engelmannii
AAAAGTTTGATGAAAATGCTAGTCTCTTGTTGTTAAAGTTAAGGAAGGTTTGCAGGAATGTGATCATATACACCAGGTCTATTACAAATCTACAAACATATTTGGATGATGAAATTGATGAGGGCTTTTGGTTGAGGTACATGTTGAGTACATGGTTGAGACAACTAGTTGATGAGTTGGCACATACATGAGGTGTATAGTTGATGATGTTGGTACATATTGATGAGTTATAGTTGATGAGTAGTTGACACATGATTGGTACATACTTGGTATATGGTTGGATGCACTTGTTTATGGTACATGTTGATTACAGGTTGTTTGGTACAGGTTGGTGCATGGTTGATGCACTTGTTTCTAGTACAGGTTGATTACAGGTTGAGGTGCAGGTTGATGCTTGGTTGATACATGGTTCAAATTTATTGGTACAGGTTTACATCGATATATCCCAGTGATAGTGTGACAATGGTTCCATCATTCTACTTCTACTTCTACTTCAGGGTGGCAGGACGGGGCAAGGACAGGTGGTTGCAGCCACCTTTCAGTTGTAGCCGAAGAACATAGGGGGTTGTAGCCTCCTTCTGGTTGTAGCCAGAGAATTGGGGATTTGGAGCTTCCCTCAGGTTGTAGCCTAAGAAACTAGGGAGTTGGAGCCTCCTTCCAGTTGCAGCTAGAAAACAAAGGAAGTTGGTGCTTCCAATGAATGTAATTCTTCAAGACATATAAGAAAAAACATTATGTGGTTTTCTCCTGATTTGGGTTTCCACGTAAAACAATGGTGTACTGTGTATGTGTGTGATTGTTTATTTCTTACTGTTCATTATTGAATAATAATTCTACAATGATATAACATTTGAAGAAAAAATATTATAATTACGTTATTACTGATTCACCCCCCCTCTCAGTAATCCAATAGCAGAAGCATTGAAAAGGATTAACCCCAGAAATTAAAAGTGAGCCTGATCAGCCTTGTTTTCAGTCATCTCAATCTAGTTCTTTTGAAGAAGCTAAGACACCTATCTAAGTTTTTGATAATCCTCTATTTTTAGAACCATGTTTTTTTGTTGATATAAAGGAAAATCCTCATATCAAGACTATAAACATGTATTAAATCAAGAATGGAAGGGGAACTACCAGAAAATATTCCATGGAGCATGGGGCACAAGTAATCTTGTATACCCTACTCATGTCTGACAAGTATTTGCATGATGTTTGTTCGGGCCTTATTTATTATCTGCATACAAATCAAACGCATGGAATCACAATTCAACATGCATACCTTGTTGGTCTTATAATGCCAAGGAATGAGCATGCAACAAATTTTTCGACATGATGGATGCATTTGTTGCAGAAAGATAAAGAAAAAGGCAAACACAAAGAAAAGATCAAAAGAAGAAAGACAAAAATTAAATACAGGATACTCTGTTTTTTTCCCTGTTTTAGCCTTTATCTTCAACAACAGTTTCTGAAACGATGGAAATGAATTCTTAGAAACAAAAATATTTTTTTCTTGGGAACATGCCCCTTCACAAAAACCTCTCTCAGTTTTTACACAACTATCACATTTTAAGATATTCGAATATATATTTGAGGCCTATTTTTCAGAGATTTCACAATAAATGATTTCCTGTTTTAGTGACCAATTTTGGGCGAGGTTTCAAAGCATATGGTGATGAATTTTTTGAAACCAAAAGAAATTTTTGTTTGGATCGAGACCTTTCACAAAAAACTCTCTCGATTTTTACACAACTATCACATTTTGGGAGATACAAAGATATTTCTCGACCCTATTTTTCAAGAATTTGCCAGATTTATCTTCCTAAAAAATCTCATGGACATCAGTGGACAAACCACCTCATCAATTGGACTTGGAGATCATAATTGATTTCCTCCTTTATTATTTGAAACAAGAAACTAAATATAGATGAGGAGGTTTTCAGATCCATTTATTTTGGATCTTGATAAATATGTATTCTTTCTATATAAGCAGGGTAGAAGGAGAAGTTAAGGAGGGAGAAGTGGTGAAGAAAAATCTATTTCTAATTGTAAAAACTAAGACTTAATAAATTTTGTACTAAATGGAAAAGGCTATATGATGGTTAGTTTCCTCTTCTTGTCTTTATTCTTCATTTTCTTACTTGAATGCATATTTATCTTTTGTGAAGCATTTGATATATCTTGTCCATGATTTAAGCCAATGAAGATTTTGTTGATTGTTTGATCATAACCTGATTTGTGTTTAAGTACATGTTCTTGTTCTTGAATTATATTTAGGATCAATGATTTCCTATGTGAGTGGAAAGATTGGAAACTTACATATTTATGTCTTTCATGTTATAATATGTTATCTAATTCATCAAGTTGACTACCATTTACTAAGAAAGTGTGATAGGAATTTGTTCTTGTTATCTGAGATTGATATTGTTTTTACCCACTGCTTAACCTTCAAAACAATTTCAAAACCCAATACACAATATTTATCCATAAAATCCGTTGCAATAATTTGATAATGCACTAGCTTGCCCTTTAGCGGTCAAGTGCAATTTTAGGGACTAACATCTTTTGGCGTCATTACCAGGGATGAAGGAATGAAGAATTTATCCCTGGGAGAACGACAAGATCAATTCTAGCTCTTGATGGTGAACATGAGTTGGACACTTTTTCTGACTGTATCATTCACCTGGCGACTCCATGAAGGAAGAATCCATTGGCAACTCCACTAATCCAAGATGTTGAAGGCTATGGAATTCATTTTGGCTCGTAGGTTTGCTCCATTTGATTTCTCCTGTATTCCTGGTTTTCCAAATGTTGTGCCTACTATGCATGAATGGAGAGACTACCTTCCGAGGTTCAGAGGAGATGATCATGATCATCCTGCACAACACTTGATTGATTTTCATCAATACATGGACCAACTTGATATTCATCATGAAGATGCATTGCTGAAAATGTTTATGTACTCCTTGGAAGGAGAGGCGAGACA
This sequence comes from Picea engelmannii, assembly GCA_009831015.1. Lineage (NCBI taxonomy): Eukaryota > Viridiplantae > Streptophyta > Pinopsida > Pinales > Pinaceae > Picea > Picea engelmannii. The sequence continues at coordinate 58,995 of ML804113.1, forward strand.
ATGGTACTGATCTTTTCCTATTTCCAGTATTTCATCATTAAAGGATTTTCATAATGATTTTTATTCATATTACACAAAATTTTATCCGACTGAGAGTTTTTTTTAGCATTGTTGCAAGGGATATGCATTATATACTCAATATTCAGTAACTGATCCTTCTGGTAGTGAAAATGAAAGGTATGATTATGTTGAGGAAGAGAAAGAAGAGTTATTATCAATTATATCTTCTTCTTATTTTCATTTATAGCAGGAGGACTATAGTAATGAAATTCATGCAGATATATGTCAGGCTTATGAAGTTCATGATGAATTTGACACTTGTCAACATGTTTCTGATAACTCTTATCTAAATGTTCATCCTTATGAAGGATGTGTTGCTGAGAGTCTTTGTGAAAAACATTTGTTGAATGGAAAAACTCTTGTTCAAGAACATATCGTTGATGAGGAATAACAACAAGTAGATGTAGATACATATGATACTTTTTCAGATGTGTCTAATGGTCAAAATTCTAATAAAAATCATGGAACATATTTATATTCATTCTTTCAAGATGATCATGAAACAAATGTCTCTGAATTTCAAATTTCAGAAAATTTTTCAAATCAACCTACATACAATGAATATGATGATGATCTTGAAGTCCTAGATCCAGATGTCTATGATGTAGTAGGATTTGACCAGCAGTTGCATGAAGACATTGATTCCATCCTCCATGAGTAACTCGATCCTGTATATGACAACTATGTATCAGAAGGTAGCAAGGAAGATGAAGATGAGCCTCTTATTCTCATGATAATATTATTGTTTTGAATGTTTTGTCCAAGGAACTTATGAGGAGATTAAAAATGACCATGTTGATTTTGATTGTGATAAAACAAATGATCTTCAAAAGGATTATGGAGAAAAAATTTCAGAATAACAGTTTTGTTCATGGCACCGTTGGGAGTTATGTCATGATTTTCATGACCCAGTGGCTATTTACATAGAGTCCATGTTTCCACAAGTTCAAAACGTGGAAACATCTGGGATGAAAGTGGAATGCAATAGTAAGTATAAATTTCATATTGCATGTCTGTTGAAAAAATTTATAGTTTCTTGCATTTCTTCATTAAGCTACCAAAAAGAAGACAATTTTCTCAGTAAAATGATTACATGGCTGCATTGGAAATTTGCTTACACATGATCAACATGCTGTCAGAAAATTAGGAGAGTAGGATTATTGAATAATCTTGCATCCAAGCAATTTGTTTTCAGTTTATTGGTATGATCAGTAATAAAGACTCCATAGCCCAATGGAAAGACTACTTGTAGGTTTATGGTTGTTATTTTTGGATTGTAAGTAAAGGAATGGCTGGACAAAAAAATAATTACAGTAAAAGTTGATGATGATTAGGGAGATAAAGGCATTGGTCAACAAGTTCTTAAAGTTTCATCATGAAACATTATCCTCGAAAGGAGCCAGTGTTAGTCCTTGATCTTGTAACTGACTGATGAGAAATACCTTCACCTAGCCTATCCTTTCTTGCTTTCATTATACCTTGTTTTTGTTTTGATATGATTTTAAAGACTTGAATTAGCCTATGATTCCATGTTTTTGCATGTATTTTTGTTTGAAAAGTTTAAATATAGATAAGGGGTTAATCTGTCCAACATCCTAAATCCTTTTCCCTCTTTTTAAATTTTAATTTAAATCAAAGGAAAATGCACTACAAGAATAACGCTATTTTTGTAGTGCCTGTGTAATCACGAGTTTGCATGTGCCAATTTCATGGGTACGTGACACATTCTACCCGATATCCTTTCTTGAGAACCCACTATCACTTATGATTCACATCAAATCGTGGATGTGATGTTGTATTCATTCCAAAGATCAGGTTATGCACCTTCATCATTCCTTTTGTAGGTTTACATAATATCATGAAATTATACTGATAGACCAACCCCAACCCTTTATCAAATTTTTCTTTGGTCTATGTTATATCTCCAGGTGTTCGAAGTTTTTACTAAGATTTTTTTTCAACGGATTTAAAGATGTAATTTCAAACAAATACCTTGCTCGTAGGAGAAGCATTGAAAATGATTAACTCCAGAAATTAAAAGTGAGCCTGATCAACCTTATTTTCATTCATCTCGGTCTATTTCTTCTGAAGAAGCTAGGACACCTATCCAAGTTTTTGATAATCCTTTGTTTTTAGAACCATGTTTTTCTATTGATATAAAGGAAAATCCTTTGATCCCATCAAATCAAGACTATAAACATGTATTAAATCAAGACTGGAAGGGGAAATACTGGACAAGATGCCATGGAGCATAGGGTACAAGTAATCTTGTATACCCTACTCATGTATGACATGTATTTGCAAGATGTTGGTTCGGGCCTTATTTATTATCTACATACAAATCAAATGCAGGGAATCACAATTCAACATGCAGACCTTGTTGGTCTTATATTGTAGCGAAATGAGCATGCAAAAAAATTGTTAACGGGATGGATGCAATTGTTGTGGCAAGATAAAGAAAAAGGAAAACAAAAAGAAAAGATCAAAATAAGAAAGACATAAATCAAATACAGAAATACTTTGTTTTTCCCCCTGTTTTAGTCTTTATCTTCAAGAGCAGTTTATGAAACTATGGAAATGAATTCTTAGAACCCAAAAAAGGTTTTTATTGGGAATGGACCCCTTCACAAAAACCTCTCTCGGTTTTTACACATCTATCACATTTTAAGAGACTCAAATATATCTTTGAGGCCTATTTTTCAGAGATTTCACAATAAATGATTTCTTGTTTTAGTGACCAATATTGGGAGAGGTTTCAAAGCATCTGGAGATGAATTTTTGGAAACCAAAAGAGGTTTTTTTGGGGAACGGGACCCTTCACAAAACTCTCTCTTGGTTTTTACACAACTATCACATTTTTGGATATAAGAAGATATTTATGGACCCTATTTTTCAGGAATTTGCCAGATTTATCTTCCTAAAAAATCTCATGGACAACAGTTGACAAGCCACCTCATCAATTCGACTTGGATATCAGATTTGATCTCCTCCTTGATAATTTTAAACAAGAAACTAAATATAGATGAGGAGGTTTTCAGATCCATTTCTTTTGGATCTTGATAAATATGTATACTTTCTATATAAACAGGGTAGAAGGAGAAGTTAAGGAGGGGGAAGTGGTGATATTTTTGAAGAGAACTCTATTTCTGATTGTAAAGACTAAGACTTATTACATTTTGTACTAAATGGAAATGGCTATATGATTTTTAGACTCCTCTTCTAGTCTTTATTCTTCATTTTCTTACTTTAATGCATATGTATCTTTTGTGAAGAATTTGATATATCTTGTTCATGATTTAAGCCAATGAATATTTTTTTGATTTCTTGTTCATAACCTGATTTGCGTTTAAGTACATGTTCTTGTTCTTGAATGATATTTAGGATCAAGGATTTCCTATGTGAGTGGACAGATTGGAAACTTACATATTTATGTCTTTTATGTTATAATATGTTATCTAATTCATTAGGTTGACTACCATTTACTAAGCAAGTGTGATAGAAATTTTTTCTTGTTATCTGAGATTGATATTGTTATTTTACCCACTGTTTAACCTTCAAACCAATTTCAAAACCCAATACACAATATTCATCCATAAAATCCCTTGCAATAATTTGATGATGCACTAACTTTCCCTTTAGCAGTCAAGTGCAACTTTAGGGACTAACACTTGACATCAATGACACTTTGACATCAATGAAAACATTATCCAAAAATCTCCCCCTTTGTCATTGATGGCAACACTAACATTGATGGAAACACATATGCTTGTTTCCCCTAATCAATGTGGCTCACTCTCCCCCTTTGACATCAATGGAAAATGGTATATCTCGTTAGGTTTCTCCCCTTGTATGAACTCTCCTTGGGGCTTCTCCCCCAACTGAACTCCCCTTGGGGATTCTCCGTTGACTGAACTCTCCTTGGAGCTACTCCCCCTGACATAATACCTCTATTTTGTTCTCTTCCTTCCTTGACCAAAGGTTAACTCCCCCTGTCGATATGTCGGCTGATGTGACCAATCGCAAACAAAATAATATCTCCCCATGTGTGTATGTCTCCTTGAATTCCAACAATCTTGGGCCTTGTGACAATATTGGGAAACTATAACATTTCATGGTGTAACATTATGCAACAATATGTCCAACATGATTGCATATCCAACATCTTAAGGTGTTATTTAATTTTCTAACATATTTCTTTGCATAATGTCTGGAGTCCAAAACTTTGTGACCATATTCATTGTAAGAAAAACAATAACCATCAAAATTATTTTCATACCTAGGCCCTTGAATCAACCTTGAAGGTATTTCTCTTCTAAAGTTTCTTTGAGGTGTAGGCATAACTTCTTGATGTCTTCCTTATTCTGATCTACTTATGGTTTCCTTGTGTTGTGCAGGTTCTTGATGAGTAATTATTATTTCACCCTTTCAAAATGAACGGCCTACATCATGCTTCTTAGAAGTGTTACCTTCAAATTGTTTAGCTTCCTCGTTGTACCCAATACCATATTTGTCATTTGGAGATCTTTGAATATCCAATATTTCATCTAGAATTGTTGAGTTGTTCATGAACTTCTCCTTTTTCTTTCTGAGATCAACGACTTCTACTTCCATCTTCTGGCATGATTCTTCCTTTTCATCTAGTTGATTCTTCAATAACTCCTCTATCCTTTTGGCTTCTTCAAGTTGGGTCTTTAGCCTGATATTGATTGTTCTTGTTTCTTCAATATATTCAAGGCTCTTGCTAAGTCCATCATTCACCTTCTTCTTTTCTTTGGTTTGAATGATTATTTCATTCTTCAATCTCTTGATTTCTTCATCCTTTTCTTCCAATTGAGTCTTTTGTTTGGATATCACCTTCTCAACTTTTTCACTTGCTTCTTGATGCTTGAGCATCTGTTTTAGGATCATGAATTTCTTATGGTACTCATATAGGGCATCCTTAATGTTTTCTTCAAGCTCATTAAAAGCACTTGAACTACATGTTCTTTCATTGTCAACATCATCTAAAGAATCCATAACCTTCACTTTGAGCTTCAACAAATCTTCTTCTTTATCTATATAAGAAAGGTTAGTTGGTTCTATAGAAACTTCATCTATGGTAGCAATAGCTTCATTCTTCACATCTTCTTCTTTGTTTTCGAGAGAGAAATCAATATAATTGCATTTGGGACTATTGCAATAAAAAAAAATTGTAGACTCTTTACCTTCATTGATGGCTTGGTCATGCTTCACATCCTTGATGGGATTATTTTATATCTTCCTTTTTTCCTCAATATGTCTTCTCTAGCTTCAACCATAGATCTTTCCCAGAGGTGCATTGTCCTATCCTTTCCTTAACAAGATCTGAGAGTCCATCAAATATGGTCTTGAATGCCACTGAATTGTTCTTCTTTGTTTCTTTTAGGGTTGCATATTTTGGTTTCTTCTTTGAGGAAATATATATAACAACAACTGTGTCCCAAACATCATCTCCTTTTGACTTCAAACACTCTTTCATATTTATCCTCCACGAAGAATAAGTTGTCTCATCAAAGAGATGAATTTCACTTGTAGCAATCATTGCTTGCTCATCCATCTGTGTGTCCACGAATCTCTTTCAAGCTTGTGAGTCTTGTAGTGAAGGCCTGGCTCTGATACCAATTGTTGGACACACCGAGTACACTGAGAAGGGGGGGTGAATCAATGTGTGGACCTTTAATTTTTTTTTTTTCCTTTATTTAGCAACCACCCAAAACATTGTTATGCAAGACTAGCATTCATATATCATCAACATTCAACATTCATCAATAATAGAGAGCAATGAATCTTCAGCACAATAAACACCCGATTTATGTGAAAGCTTGTATATTTTATTGTTACATGAAGACTACAATCTCTGAGGTTATCAACACCAACTAAAAGATATAGCTCCAAATCTAAAAGAGCACCAACTCTTAGTGCAATACCCAACTTGTTGATCTTAGCACCAACTGAGATGTGAGGACTCCAATCCTCAAGTACAAAACCCATCTTGTAGACATAAGACAATATGTCAAACTAGAATTCCTCCAGTTCTCCAACAAACTCAAGAACATGTCCAATGAACACAAGAATCTTCAACTGGTGTTGTAACTGTATCCATCATTGAATCAACCATTGTCACTATCAACCTGTACCAACGACCTATAACAATACCTGTACCAACACAAGTGCATCAACCATGTACATCACTACACCTTACAACCATCACCAATATCAATATCTCTATGCCACGTCAACCATGTGCCAATATCACTCATCAAGATGTACCAACATCACCATACACCTCATGTATATGCCAACTCATCAACTAAGTGTCTCATCCATGAACTCAACATATATCTCAACCATATACCAAAACATACATCAAGACAACCAACAAGAGTCCTCTAGCAATACATAAAAAATCCATAAGCCAAATACCATAAACCCTTACATAAACCATGTGCCAAACCTCACTGTAATGTAGTCGTGATTCTGTTGTTGCAATTTTTCTGTCACGATTCTACTGTCGCAGTTTTGTTTCCGTGGTTCTGTTGTCGCGATTCCACTGCTGCGGTTTTGATGTCGCGATTCTGCTGCCACGGTTCTATTGTCACGATTTTTCTACCACAATTTTTCTGCTGCAAATGTGCTTCCTCAAACTTGCAGAACTTTTGATGCGTCCATGATTACCTGCAATGAACCTTTCACCAAAAATAGATCTTCAACATGCTCAATAGATTCCTACCCATAAGATACCCTTGCTCTCTTATTTATACTTCTCCAAGTAGCTTCCTCTAGGGTTTATCTTCTAACCAGCTTCCTTCCTTTGGGACTAACCCACTTCTAACCACTTGTCCACTTACAACCATTTTATCCACAAATAGTAAGTTCTCCACTTCTAGTTGCAACTAATTTATTTTTAATGTTTTCTTGTTGCAACCACTTAACCCATGACTAAACACTTTTGATTGGTCAACTTTTTCTAGATTAATTTGACTTCTTTGACCCTCTTGACTTCTTTGACCTTCTAGGGGCTTATAGATAACTCATGAGGGTTCTTTAATTTCACATTGTTGTAACTCTCTAACCATGAGGAGTTATGTGACGTTCCACATATCACCAAAAATGACACAACATGTATTATCCATCTAAAATAGTCTCACTTAAAAATTCATTGATCTACATTACATTATTCATCAACCAAACTTGGGTTCCTTAACCACACATCTAGCATGACTCAACCATTTAACCATTTGGACTTCGCAAAGCATATTCCCATGAGGGATTTCACCATAAGGGGACCACTTTGGAGTTAATCCATTTGGTTATTCCTATCAACCATGACATGAAATCAACCTTTACATAAATAACACCACATGACATCAATTGCATCAATGACCACATAATCAAAACATCAATGATACAACCACATTACTACGAAAATACTTGACATCAATGACAAGATTATCCAAAAATATACGAAGGATGTGATTCCATATCTAAAGGATGACCAAGTGAAGTTTGTCATAGATATAAAGAAATATGAGTTTGTTGGGGTCATCATGACCTACATTTATCGAGAGATTTTCTTTCATACAAGTGGGATTGACTGTCCTCATGAAGTTTGGAAGAAGCTGAAGTATTTGTTCGATAGAGTTGATGAAAGTCAAGTCATGTAGTTGGAGAAAGAGTTAATATCTCTTGATCCACATTCCTTTGAAAGGATTTATGACTATTTGGCACATGTTAAAGAGATGCAGTTGAAATTGGGTGAATGTGGGAAGAATTTTCAGAAGAAATATGGACAACTCATTGAGCTGGTCTTGATGAATTTGAGAACACCCTTTGACGTATTTTATTCCATGTGTTGGACAAATTGGCAAACACACAAATAATATGGTAATGATTATACCTTTGATACTTTATGTGGTTTCTTGATGAAGGGAAGCTTGGTGGTAAACATCAAGCTCACTTTCTCAAAGGAAAAGACAAGATGAATTATAGTGAAAGAGGATGTTTTGATGCTCCTGTGTGTATACAAGAATGTCTCAAGCTGAAAACTAAAGTGAATATTGATGAGCCAACGTCCACTCAGAAGAATTGAAAGAATAAAACATGTCTATACTATGGAAAGATTGGACATGTGGAGAAAATCGGCTGGAAGAAAAGGGACGACTTAGAAGAGAAGGTTAAGTGGCTTAAAGGAGACATGTTGGTTGTGCATCGATTGACTGACAATTTTATCTTCCAAGTCTTAACTTCTCAAGTGTTGCTTACTTATACCTCGCAAAATGAGTGGGTAGTTAATTTTGGGTGCACTCATCATATGTCAAAGGATGCTTTTCTCTTCTCCTTCCTGGATAAAGTTATCAAGCAAAATATCTATGTAGTTGATGATTTTGCTTTTGACATTGTTTGTCATCATGATGTTCCCTGTCAACATGGTAAAATCATTGATGTCTATCATGTGCCCAATCTAAGTGCAAATTTGTTATCGGTTTCTCAACTGACATAGATAGGTAATATTGTTGAGTTTTGGCTAGATATGTTCTTCATTAATGATTTGAAGAATGGCAGGTCGATTGTCGCTAAAGGTTTTCTAGACTCAAAGGATGGCTATACAAGTTCTATGATCTCCCTCAACCTATTCCTGGACAGAATGATCTTGTTTCTCACACTGATGAATGAAGCAAAATTTGGCACGAATGACTCGGACACCTAAATTTTTTAAGTCTGAAGTCGATGGCAACAAAAAATATGGTTGTTGTTCTTCCCAAAGTTCTTCCACCTGATGGCATTTGTAGAGGATGTGTGCTAGGCAAGCATCACCATACATCTTTCGATTATGTAAAAGCGTAGCAAGCACAAAATATGTTGGAGCTTATTCACAATGATGTTTGTTGTATTAGTCAACCCTCCTTAGTAGGTGCAAAGTAACCTTTGACCTTTATCGATGATCTATCTAGGTTTAATTGGGTTTATTTCTTGAAAAATAAGAGTCATGTCTTTGAAACAATCAAGGACTTTAGGGGATTGGCTAAGAAGCAATGTGGTTGACCTATCAAGTGTTTGAGATATGATAATGGTGGGGAGTATGTGAATCGTTTTCTTGAAGAATACCTTGCTCAATTTGGTATTTCCCGACAAAGGTATTTCCCTCATACTCCTCAATAAAACGACGTAGCAGAAAGAAAGAATTGGACATTGGTCGAAATGTCTCATTGTACTTTGTAGGCTAAATAATTGTTGACTTGGTTTTGGGCTGAAGCTATTTATTGTGCCAACTATCTGTTGAATCATATTTCAACTCAAGCTATTAGTTATGTGACTCCAATCGAGAGATGGTGCAACAAGAATCCCTCAACCTGTCACCTTAGAGATTCATATGTGTTGAATTGGCTTATATTTTAGATGATTGTAGGAAGAAATTGGATGCAAAGAGTCATGATTGCATCATGATGGGATACTCCGAAGAATCCAAATCCTATTTACTGCTTGACTCTGTTAAATGCCAGATCATTATCAGAATAAATGTGTTTTTTTATGAGAAGTCTTCAGGTATTAAGTTGTTGAATGCTTCTTGTGGTTTAATATAGGATGGTCCCTCTGATGTTGTTTGTGACAATAGTTCATCTATTCTTTTTTTTAGCATTCCAACTGGGAAGTCGAACTTTGTTCCTATTTTGACTAGGTTGTCGACTTTTGTTCCCGAGTCAACCAGACAATCGATATTTGTTTTGATTGGTTCTCTGTCTCCTTCGAATGAAATTGTTCCTTCTTCTGATTTCCCTTCTTTCGTGGATATCACTTCACCTTTCTCTTTACTACATAGATGGGTTGCTAAAACAATTGAAGAAGTTGGTCCTGATGTTGGTGATGTCTCTTCCGGTCAACAGGCTTGCAGTCAGAAGTAGCAGGCCAATGTTGCTTTTGTGACTCATGTTCATGAGACTTGTGATCCCGACTCTTACTCAGATGAGGCCAACCTGGATGGGAACACACTATGCAAGATTAGATGAAGAATCATACTTTGGATTTAGTTCCTCAACCGCAAGGGAAGAACATTGTAAAATTTTGATGGGTATATAAGACCAAATTTACCTCTGAAGGTGTTGTAGAGCATCATAAATATTTTTTGGTCGCGAATGGATTTTCTCACCAAGAAGACATTGAATACACTAATAGATTTAATCATGTTGGAAAGATGAAATTTGTTCAACTAATTCTTTCCCTTGCTTCTCGCTTCGACTGATAGATCCACCATATGGATATGAAACGTGCCTTCCTTCATGGCGACTTATCTGAAGAATTTTTCATGGAACAACCTCCTGGATTTGTGACATATTCCAGTCTTGTTTCTTGACTTCAAAAGTCTCTTTATGGTTTGAAACAAGCTCCCAAAGCTTGGTATGCTAAGATCAATTGTTTCTTTCTCAATCTTGGTTTCAAATTTTGTGAATTTGATCATAGTATTTATGTATTACTTGCTCATGGTGATACCTTAATTGTTGTTGTATATGTTGATGACTTGGTCATCACTGGAAATTATGTTGATCTCATTCTTAGATTGAAGAAACAACTTGCTAACACCTTTGATATGACAGATCTTGGTCTTCTACATCACTTTCTCGATCTTCAAGTTTTCCCTCTCTTTGATGGTTTATTTCTCTCTCAATCTAAATATGTTTTGGATCTCCTAAATCATTTTATGATGGCTAACTATAATTCACATGCTACTCCTTTTCAGTTTGGAGTTAAGCTGACTAAAGACTATCAGTCTCCCAAAGTTTACACCACTCTTTATTGACAATTGGTCAGTAGCCTTATTTATCTCATTCACATTCGACCTGCAATCTCTTTTTTTGTTAGTGTGGTTTCTCGTTTCATGCAAGATCCCCAAGAAAGCCAATGGAAAGTTCTAAAAATAATTGTTTGTTATCTCAAGGGTACCTCTCATCTTGGTATCAAATATTGTCGAAGTTAGACTCGTTAGTCGACTTCACCGACTCTGACTGGGTCAGTGACAGTAATGATTGCAAGTCCACTTATGGTTATGTGTTTCAATTCAACATTGGACTGCTAGTTTGGTCATGCAAGAAACAAAAGGTATTCTCCTTATTGATTACCAAATTTGAGTATCATGGCACCGCTAATGCAGGTACAAAGGAAGTTTGGATTTGCCAACTCTTGGGTGAACTTGGGTTTCTTGTTCAAGCCTCGACTGATATCCATTGTGACAATCAAAGTGTAATTCAGATTGTTGATAATCTTGATGCACACAGTAAAATGAAGCATATCTAACTTCATGTTCACTACTTGTGACAATTCATTCAAGAAAAGGTTGTCACTCTTGTTTATTGTAAAACAAATAATTAGATTGGTTATATTTTTACAAAATCGTTGTCTGAAGCTCATTTTGTTAAGATCCCCGCTATATTTGGGCTTCAAGACGTTGTAATTATGGGGTGGGGGTGTCTTGTTGACGTAATTCCACTTCTGGATCTCCAGAGTTGTGTGCTAACGGGGGAGTGTTGGAACCTCAAGTTCTGATGGTTTATCCCACCTTTATTGAAGATAGTCATAACACCTTTCATATCCATATGTTCAAAGTACTAACCCTTCTTGACAATCTTTGCTATATAAGGGTGAATCAAGTTCCTATTTGTTAAAAAAGGATTACTTCGAAAAACAATTGGAGGATTTATTCGAGTTATGCTGATTTAGGCTGGTAAGATATTTAAGAACCAATATTTTAAGCTCAAATAAAACCATAATATCCTTCCCTTAAGGTAGATAACACCTCCCTTCAATAGGGGGATCACTGCAAAAAGTTATTACCTGAACTAAAAGGGTTAGATTGGGAAGAGATTACCTAAACTAGATAAAATACAAATAAACAATCTATGCTTCAATCTACATTGCATAATTTCTCTACATGGTAAAATGCAAATAAACAATCTATGCTTCAATCTACATTGCATAATTTCTCTACATAATTAACACACTTGAATACTAAAAACGACCTAAATGAGAATTTAATATTTAAAGAGATAATTAAAAGCCACACTTGAATATTAACACCCCTTAACCAAAACGAGCTAAGTGAGAATTTAATATTTAAAGAGATAATCAAAAGTCCCATATTGTTATGAAATTTGAAAAAATATTTACCAAACTAATACGCCAACACATTACTTTGGTGTTGATAATTATCAATAAATTTTGCCTATACGTTAATGAAGGTCTCTCTTTGGATTCGAGTTATAAATTAAGGTTTGTCATGGAGTAAATATACGTTAAGTGAATACCCCTAACTCAACGAAAGATTTGAACTCTTTATCCAAAAGAATCAAACACTTGGAAAACACTTACACTAAATTGATTAAAGAAATAGGGAAAATGAAACCACGACTTAAGGAAAATAGATAAAAAAAAAAAATAGAAGAATTACCTTCGATCCCATCCCATCTGATGACATTATTTCCAAAGCATGGACTATAATGGAAGTCAAGAAACATTGACTTTCAATTAATTTGTATACCCAAGTTTGCTTAAATTCATATATTATATCCAATTTTTTATATTAACAAAATTATTTTCGCAAATTTTTTAATTTTAGCTATTCGATTTTTGATTGAAAAAGGTAGTTGCGATATGATATTTTATTACCCTATGTGAACAAATTTATTTTTGCTCTTTGTCAGAATTAAAACTTATTTAATAAAAAAAATTACTACAAATAATATTATTTCAAAAAAAGCGACATAGGAAAGTGAAGGTTATTGCAGTTTATGCATTGAATGTTATTGCAATCAATGCACTACATATCAGAGAGGAGATCACTGCAGTCCATGCATCATCTACCTTTAGCATGGCAACCTGCATAGACAATTATGTCATGCTCCTTTGCATGCTGCCATCACACATTGGCCTACATGAATTATTTCATTCTCTTCTAAGGCCAAATCTTAGTCGTATGAGTAGAAACCTGACACATAAAGTGTTGAGTAAGTGGCATGTCAAGCTCTGTAATACAAGTATGTAATGTATCGCTTTTGAATTCTTAGTTTGGTGAATACTGGAGTCTCTATCTGTTTGATTCTCACTGTTATCCATATATCTTTTTTTCATTAGCTATGATTCTCCCAATTTTCTTACAATATTGCATGTAGATGCACTACCTCTAACTTCCTAGCTTAGTGAATACTAGAGCATCTATTTGTCTGTCCCTTGGCTTGGGTCCCACCCATCAATTACTACACCACCTCTTCATGAAGTGTTTGACTCTGCAACTAGTTTTGTCATTGGACCACCTGGAAGTGTCTAGACCTATAAAATGCATCTTTTACTATTTTAATTAGAGATCTTGTATTCGACTTTGCAACTAATTCTGCTACTGAAACTATCTTTGAACCTACAAAATCCATTTACGTTATTTTAATAAGAGATATTGTGTGATATCAAATATATTATTTTCTTTATATTTTCTCCTCCTATCTCAATTTTCATTTGAATATTTTTTCAATTTTCATAATCTTAAGTGCATGTTCCTAAATGCATGTTCATTTTTCTTTTAACTACATTATTGGTTTTGTTTCCATTAAATCATAATGCTATCAAACAATATGGATAAATCCAACGCGTTATCATAAATGTTAGTTTTTCTCAATGATATTCTTGATTTTGTTTCCATGAAATCATAAAGTTATCAAACAATATGGATAAACCCTACAAGTTATTCCTATGACTCTACAAAGTAAGGACATCAAGTTCAGATTTCTTAGGCAGATGATGCTAAACAAAAAGTGTTCATATGTTGAAAGTGTGAAAGATCTTGCTATCTACACAAAGTATTTGGAAGATACTTTTGCAAAGTCTATTCATTCACTTTAGTATGATATGATGTGTACAACAACCATTGCACACACACATATATGATACATTAATCTCATTTTTGGCCACCAGGTGAGCTCAAATTAATGACGTTATTGTTTATAATGTCAGTATGTTGTCGACATACATTTGGTTACGAGTAATTTTAAACACACAAGATACATATTTGGTCACTGACTTAACATATAGATATTGAATGGCATGTAGTATATTAAACATTGTATGTAGTATATGCATTGGATTCACATCAATTCGTAGTGGGCTAATACTAATCAAATAATAGATATATACACAAATATAGACAAATATCCAATCCATTGGATGTAGTTTGGGTGGTTGGGATAAACGATTGTTACCCTGTCCACCCAGGTTCAATTCCTTGTGAGTGACATGTTGTGTCCTTAAATGGGTCTATAAGATGCTCTTGTTGTTGAGCCCCCAATATTTTGAAAATACTCGACCTCCCTTTGTAAATGAGTTTGGGTTTTCATGGTGGATTTGATTTCATTGTTCTTTTTTTCCCTATTGAATTGAGTAAATGTTTGCACTACATTTTATCTTTGCATCTTATTATACCTACCTCCAACAAATTATATTGGAATTCCTTTAAAGTTAAAATCTTTTGACTGTTAATTAGTTGTTTTTTATAAATAAAAAAAAATTAAGTCTAACTGTTCTACGATTTGGCCTTTTTACGGGGATATATTCTATTTAATTTTGCTTGAAATCCGACGATAAATTGTTGGATCTTCATATTTGAGTGATTAATTATGTATAATCTGAGTGCCCCGGGGTTTTTCAGCACATTGAATCCATTTTTGCATTCATAAATGCAATTTAAACAACAAAAAAATGTGATTTTGTGCATATTTTTGTCGTCAGATTCTGACTAAAAAAAACAAAACATAAAACAATTAAACAACACCTTAACTATGTAACCTTTTTGCATATGTAGATACGTCAAATCACCTTAATTATATAACAAGCAACAATTCAATCATAAACAACTATTCCAACTCTAAAATGCTTCAACCTAATTCAATTCATTGATCTTCATATATAGCAACGACTTGTTCTTGGGCTCTATAATGTTTCGTTTATTTTATACATTCCAGATCTTTAACCACTTTATTGCATAAAATTAGTTATTTTATGTATAAAAGTAAAAAACAAATATCAACCTTCCATATTGTCGTGTCATATCCTACCTATAGTTATATTCAGTTACAAACTCAAGTGAACGATCTAATTGTCCTACTCCCAAAATTAATACCCTCAATTGTCACCGAGAATTGGCTTATTTGAATTGTTAACACAACAACTATCATTATGCACCAAACATGAGCACAATACATCCACCATATGACATTTAAACACATGTTCCATAAACTCGTGAATAAAAAATCAATTTTATAAAATAATAAATATATGGGTGAGGGAACATCCACCATATGATATTTAAACACATGTTCCATAAACTTGTAAATGAAAAAATAATTTTATAAAATAATAAATATATGGGTGAGGGAAAAGTGATAAATGTAATAAAAATATATAAAAATAAATTCTCTTATATTTTGAATAAAAATTAAAAATATAAAATGTAATCTATTCAATAAATAAAAAAAATTATTATATTTTTTTAACTATATCATATTAATTTTGATTATTACTAATATTGATATTTTGTTTTGGAAAATATAAACTATATGTTTATCTTTTAGGTACTTATAAGTACTTAAATGTGAGTTTAACGGATATATAAAAACCAACATATATGTAAACAAAAACCATTTTAATACACATTATATTAAAAAAATATAAGTACCTAAATGTGAGTTTAACGGATATATAAAAACCAACATATATGTAAACAACAATCATCTTAATACAAATTATTTTTATTAAAAAAATAGGATTGCTTTATATTTTTTTTTTTTAACTAAAACGGTTATGTATTTTATTGATTGGAAAAACCAGCTGGCCGGAGCCTTACATCCTTCTCAAGAGCCTTCTATCTTCTACAATCGTTTTCAAGCTGTTGTCATTTTCAAGGAATACATATTTTTACTGGGTCCCCACCGTTTACGCTGAGTTCTCCTTGGGCCAAGAGGCAGCCTTCGTTGGCTAGTTTGTCTGCTTCTTTGTTTGAGTCTCTGAGTATGTGGTAGCAGTTGAAGGAGGTGAAGTCTTTTAGAATATATCTTAACCTTTGCAGATTCTTGTTTAGGCCAGCGTATTTAAACTGTCCTCTTGAATGAATCATTTTGATCAAGATCTCGGAGTCTCCAAATGCTTGTAGCTCCCGATGTCCTCTTTCCTTGGCTATCTGGCAGACTTTTATCAAACTCAGGATTTCTGCTTGGTTGTTGGTTCGCTGTCCGAGACCCCAGCAAAAAGTTTCTAGTATTTTCCCTTCGCTGGAGTAAATGATTCCTCCAGCTCCCGTTGTCCCAGGGTTTCCTTTGGAGGCGCCATCGAAGAAGACTGAAGTTTTGCCTTGCTTCTGCCACCAACTCTGAAATATGTCGTGATTGTCTCTTAGCCTCCATTTTTCTTCATGATGGGATTTTTCCACGCTATAGATCCGAAGGTTCAACACGGAGGAACCGAGCCACTTCTTTTCTTCCTGCTGCAGCGAGGCATCGGTTTTGTGGTTTTGGGAGCTCAAAGTTTCTAGGAGGAGGCCTTTTGCTTTCGCTGCTACCATGCTGGGGGTTCACTCTGTGTTGTTGAATATTTGCTCATTCCTTGCTAGCCATAGCTTCCAGCACACGTACTTGGGGATGGAGATCCAAATCCTGGCCCATAGTGTTTTCAAGGAGAGCGAAGGGTAACTATCCTTCCAAGTTGTAAATAGCTCCACTACTGAGATGTCGGTGGGGACAACGACCTTGAGGCCATGGAGGGTAAGCTGCCAGACTTTGTTTGCGAAATGGAAGCCTACAAATAAATGGTCCGAGGTTTCCATGGCTTCTCTACATAAAGAGCATCTGTGTGGTCCGACAATATTTCTTTTCAATAAATTTTCACCCGTCAAAATATTTCTGTGCATTAGTGTCCAGAAGAAGAAATTTACCTTCGGAATCGCCATTGAGTCCCAGACCTCCAACCAGAACCTTGCTGTGAGTGGTCTATTTTTCTGTTGCTGAAGCAGAGTGTAGCCTTTAGCTACTGAATATGTTCCTGTGGGTCCCCAACCCCAGGTGTCTTTTTCTGTCATATGTACAGGAGCTGCCTCTCGAAGCTCTGTTCTAAGCATTTCAAGTTGTTGGAGGAGGCGATCTGGGACATTGTCGAATTGCCACTCTGTCCAGGAGTCGTCTTCATCCCACTTTGATATATCATAGATTCTCTGCTTACCTCTGCGCTCAAGAAAATCGTGAATTTCCATCAGGCCAATGTTTGATGCAATAGGTGGATTCCCCATTATCCTATCAGTCTAGAGCTTGGTGCGTTTGTCGTTGTCAGGGACGCGGTACAAATTTTGGTTGAAAAAACGCACCCCTTTGATGCATAATTTCCATAAAATCGTGGTCTTCCTGCTCATGGCATTTTGAAGGTTCCTGATTTTGACATTTGGAATGTATATGTGTATTAACGTTTTGCTAACAGGATGAGTGGGGTCGCTATGAAACTTCCACAAGATTTTGCAACCAAGAGTTGTGTTTGCAAGAGCTGGATCACGAATCTGTAGCCCACCTTCTCTCAGAGGCCACTTGGTTGTCTCCCAATTGACCAAGTGAAACTTTCTTTGATTCCCTTTCCCACCATGCCACAGGAAATCTCTCAGCAGTTTATTGATCTGCCCAGCTATCGAATTGGGTGCCAGGAGATAGGACGCTTGATAGATCGGCAGTGAGGAGATAACTGCTTTTATCAAGGTTAATTTGCCTCCATGGGTGAGCCAATATCCTCCCCAGGCTTCAATTTTTCCTTTGATTTTTGCTAAGACTCCTTCCCATAGGCTGACTCTGTTTATACCCAATGTTAAAGGCAGCCCAAGATATTGTATCTTTTCCCATTTGGAGTGCCCTTTGAACCCCAAGGTACTTGCTAACTTCTGAATTTCGTGTTCTGCAACGTTCCAGCTGTAGATAGTGCTTTTTCTTTCGCTTATCAGAGCTCCAGACACCTTGCAGTATGCTTGAAGAGTGCCCTTAAATGCAGAGGCTACTCTGTTTGAGGCTCCTCCTAGCATGAGAGAATCGTCCGCGAACAGAGCATGGTTTATAGGCTTCAGATTCTTCGTTATTCGCAAGCCTGGGGCTGCCCCTGTTATCCTTTCCTGTTCCAACTTCCTGCTGAGGGTATCCGCCATTATTATGTACAGAAATGGAGAGAGGGGGCATCCTTGCCTCAACCCCCTCGTAGATTTGAAGAAATTTGTTGGTCTCCCGTTTACCAAGGGGGCAATCCAAGGGCTGTGAGTGTAGGCTTGAATCAGTTTACAAACTCAGGGTCAAATCCGAAAGAAAGAAGCACTTGGTACAGGAAGGAAAACTTTACTCTATTGAAGGCATTTGCCATGTCTAGCTTGATCAGCATGCCTTTCTCTTTTCTGAGGTTGTTGGAGTGCATAACTTCCTGAACTTGGATTACATTGTCCAAGATGTGTCTCCCTTTGACGAATCCTCCTTGCGATTCTGAGATGAGCTTGCCCAGCAGAGGTTTTATTCTGTTTGCAAGGAGTTTTGCAATGATCTTATAAGAGGCATTACATAAGGAGATTGGCCTGAATCTGTCAAAGGAGGCAGGGTTTGTTTCTTTCAGAATTAGTGCTAGGAAAGTAGAGTTGGTGTTGCCTCCTATTTTTGCTTTTTGTAAGACTCCTTTTATCATTCTGATGAGGTCAGATTTGATTATATTCCAGCAGATCCTGTAGAAATGGATAGTGAACCCATCTGGGCCTGGGGCTTTGTCGGGATCCATGGACCAGATGATTTTGCTGAGTTCTTCTTCGTTGGTTGGGCTCAACAATGCTATGTTATCCTCTTCTGTGACCAAGGTCGGGATGTTCGTGAGGAATTCTTTATAGCCTTCTTCATTGTCATCATTCTCTTTACTGTAAAGTTGTTGGAAGTGTGAGACAACAACAGCCTTTATTTGATCTATTCCCTTGCATAGCTTCCCGTCGTTGGTTGTGATCTCGGAGATGTGGTTCCTGGAGAGGCAGGCTTTAAATGACGGTGGAAGTAGGATGTATTTATGTCACCAGCTTCCAGCCAAAGGCTACGGGATTTTAGCCTCCAGTATTCTTCTTCATTTCTGAAAGAGCGGTAAGTTCTACATTGGGCTTCTTGCTCCTTTTCCAAATTTGTTCTTGCAATGTCTATTGTCTCCATTTCAATCTGCAGTTGTCCCAGCTGCTGCACTAACTCCTTTCTTTGGGTATTGGGGTTGCTTTCCGGGGATTTTCTCCATTCCTTGAGGGCTTTTTTTGTTATTTTTAATTTTTGCTCCCAAACATAGTTGGGAGAGCCAGTAACTGGAGTAGACCAAGCCCATCGTACCATCTCTGTGAACCCACTCTTTATTTTCCACAATGGACTGAATCTAAACGGAATTGGGCCTAGATTTTCTTCTTCCTCTAGCAGAAGCAGGATGGGTTTGTGGTCCAAGGTGAGCTTGGGGAGGATGGCAGTGGAAATCAGCTTCATTTCTAGCAACAAAGTGCTTTGGACCAGAAACCTGTCCAATCTGGATGAAATGTGTTCCTCCCCTGTCCTGTTATTAGTCCAAGTGTACAGCCCTTTGCGTGGTTTAAAATCCATTAGGTCCCACTGTTGTATTATATCTTCTACTACAAAAATCATTTGGTCCTTGCTGGACCTTCCTCCCCTCTTTTCTTTTCCATTCATGACTAGGTTAAGGTCTCCTCCTATGATTATGTTGTTTGGGGAGTTTTTCTCTAGAAACTCATTTAATGTTTTCCAACATTCTTTCTTTTCAGAGTGCAAAGTCGGAACATATAAATTGAATAACACGATAGTTAACTTACTTTCTATGTGCTTCAGCTCTGTAAAGCTCCAGTGTTGAGTGTTGTAGGAGTTGACAAGACTGAATTGTTCTGCCTTCCACAATGTTGCTATACCTCTGGAAGAGCCCCTTGCGCTGATTGCTTTCCTTGTGTTTTTCTGCCATTTGTTTTTGCTGATCTCTAGAAGGGCTTCCCCTTCGATTTTTGTCTCTTGGAGCATGAGGATATCTGTTGGTTCCACTTTCATCAGATCCTTGACCGCTTCAGTTTTCGTCGGGTTCCCCAGTCCTCTGCAGTTCCAAGAGACGATTTTCATTACTTGTTGTTGGGGATGGTTGGGCCTCCTCCTTTTAGAGACCTTATTCTTGTGTTTTTGCCGATTGACATTTCTATGGTGGGTTGGCTTCCTTGGGTCTTTTGTCTTTCTGCCTCTTCCTCCCTTGCTTCTTTGCGATATTTCCTTCCTTCTCTTTTAGCTAGCCTTTCTAGGATCTCGTCCTCCGAGGAGCTTGATGGATCTAGAGCTTTCTTTCTGGCTATTTCAGCATAAGATGGAGAGGGGGCTACTTCCAGGGTTCCTGCCGTTTGCCCGGGTGCTCTTGTATCTTTCCCATTTGGAGGGGGACTTGGTTGTATCCTGTTGTCCATGATTTCTGGTTATTCTATGTCATTATTGGGCTTTTCTGTTTGAGGTCCTGCTTGCGGCGGAGGGTTGGAGATCTCGGCGATTTTCTCTTGCTCTAGTTGCCCGGGATTTCCATTCTTCGTTACTCCTTTGGATCTGGATCTTGCTGTCCCTGTTTTCTGGACTGCGATCCACTGATTTGCTTTCGCGATTTCACTTTCTTCTGCATTCTTTTTTTTGCAGTGCCTTGCGAAGTGGCCATAGCCGTGGTAGTGCCAACATTTGAAGGGTAGCTGCTCGTAGTCTAGCTCCTGAATATGCGTCCAGTCTGCAGCCGTGAGTTTAATTGCTTCTGGTAATCCCACTTCCAGATGAACCTCCACGCAGATCCGTGCGCATGAGTACTGATCTTTTCTCGCTGCTTGGTCTATGTACCTTCCGAGCATGTTGTTGATTGCATGCAAAGATTTTTTATTCCAGCAGTGTAATGGGAGATGAGGTAGACGAACCCACACTGGTACGACAAAGGGCATATCCTGAGCTGGATCGAAATCCGAGGTCCATTTGTTCAGGTATAACCCCTGTGGCCCCATGAAGTATGGGTTGTTTCTGAAGATGAGGTTTTTATCTTCAGGGTTTTCGAAGATGAATACAAAGTATCATTTCCCTACAAAATGACTCTTTATTCCTTCTGATATGAGCGGGTTCCAGTTCCTCTGCACCCAAGCTTCGACGGACTTGGGAGAGGGCCAGAGCCCAGTAAATTGCCCGATGAGCCCTTTGTCTGCTAGGTTGACTATCGTTCGACAAGTTTCTTCCAGAGGCAATTCAACACTGGGAATGCAATCCAATTTCTTCACAAATTTCTATTGTGCTGCCGATGGCGGTCTCTTGGAGGCTTCGGCGACCAACTTCCTGAAGACATCCAATTCTGGAAAAANNNCCAGCGTCCATGGTTGGGGAGGCCCTGATCGCTTCACTGTACCCACGCTAGGTCGCGTCCTCACGCCCCTGCGCCCTAGGTCGCGATTTTTTTTTGGTCACTTTTACTTGCTTTCCAACACTTTATAGGATTGCTTTATATTTTTATTGAATTAATAAAATAAAAAAATCTCCAAATTTAGTATGTGAAGATTTTTTTTATATACATTATTTTTATTAAAAAAATAGAATTGCTTTATATTTTTATTGAATTAATAAAATCAAGAAATCTCCAAAATTAGTATGTGAAGATTTTTTTTTTAATAAACACTATTAGATTTTTATTCACTAAAAAGGATGTGGTTGAAAGTGTTAAGTATAAAAATGGAAATAGATATCATAACAAAATTTCACTACAATCAAAGTCTTTAAGAGCCATAAGTTTATTATGCTTCTATGATTAATCCAATTTTTAACACTACTACATTTTTGAATTGTGTAAATCTGGTAATACATACTTTTAAAGTTGAAGGACATGGGGTGGGATTTGATCCACTTATGTGTGCACAAAATTAGTATGTGAAGTGTTGGTGCAACGTACCACAAGAAAAATAGAAAAAAATATATTTATTAAAAAAATTATATATTTGTAATTTATAGAAACACAAACATATCTAAAAAGAAAAAAGTGTTAAATTTGCTATTATTTATACATTCCACACTTATGTTACTCTCAAACTAGGTCTAAAACAAACACAAGATAAAATATAACACAACAATGAATGGTTTAAATGTTAATAAACATAAGCATGTTCCTATAAAATTCAAATTTACCATCTCTATTACCCTCCCACCTACATTTTTAATTTAATTCAAATGGAAAGTGCTCAATATTTTTCTAAAAATGCTTGCTATATATCTTAATAATCAATTCAACAAATGAAAAATAATTTACACATAAATCCACCACTTAAATTCAACCTTTGTTGTCTTACATTTGAGTTGTCTTACATTTGAGTGGAAAAAAGCTTCTACCAAGTAATGTAGAGTATTTGTTTTATGGTTGAGGTGAACGCTTAGATATTTTCAATATCAATCTTAATTTATCAAACGTTCTCAATGTCTACTAAAAATATCAATTAACTTCTCTATAGTCTTGACTTCCTTATAATCTTACCATATTGTAAGTAAATTTGTTCACTTATTGCAACCTTCTTAAATATGTGTATGCACTTCAATGTGCTTGCTTTTTCAATGATATACTACATTCTTCACTAAGTATATAATTCTTTGATTATCATGAAAAAGTATTATAAGTTTATTTTATGGAATTAAAATATATGAAATCATTGCATGTTGCATACAATGCTCCCTTATACTATGTGTTGGTTGAAGGTAACACAAGAAGTCACTAGTATTGGATCAACGTAAAATAAATTCTTGGATGTGGACTTCCTATCATCTATGCATATGATCCATTTAGAATTGATCACAACTTCGCTTTGATTCTTAGAATTTCACTTTGGCTCTTGTTATTTTCTAGCCCTCAACTGATTTTACATGTAGTGCATCACATAATTCTTTTAGTTGCCTTCCAACGACTTATCTTCAATTCTTCCATATACCTTAGAATTGTGATAACAACACAATTAATATCGGATTATGTAATAGTCAAATAGATTAAGGTGCTCGCTATTTATCTGTATAAGGTCACACTAATAAGTTTCCATTTTATCTCTAGTTAGGTCCGATTTTGGAGTGTTATGGATAGGACCGCCATGCCACAACTTTTATGCATCAATTTATTCAAAAAAACTTTTGAAAATTTCAATTTACACTTCTCAGATTGTGAATAGTTACTAACACCTAGTTTAATCTAATTCTACTTCAACCTTTAAAGACATACACTAAAGACATAAAGTAGTCATTGTCACTTTAAAGACATACACTAGGTATAGAGTAGCCATTGTCACTTATTTTTTTTAACTTTTAGGCTATACATAATTAATACATCATCAAGTTGCAAGTGTTTCATAATTAATTTAGGTTTTCACTTTGCACTATATACAACTATTGTATTAAAACATTTATAAGAAGTAGATATAAGCATCTTTGCTACTAATTTCATTTGTTTCATGTTCGAAAATGGTTAAAAAGTCTTTCCCAACAAATCTTTATCCTACATCACAAAGTGTCAAGAAGTTGCATTTCGATCCGTTATCTGATTAAAATGCGTGTTTGATCCATCATTTAAAATACCTTTCGTCGTTGCACCCACAAATATACATCAGTGATAAAGAGTGAATAATAAATATCATTTAGGGTGTATTCATGTGTTAGTGGATTAGTTCTACTCAATTGTTCTTGATTGAAATGTGCATATTATTATGAAGGGATATGGATTAGTTTTCCTGAATCTATTATTCAAGAACATGGATTAGTTTTGTTAGAATAGTGTGTATCATGGAAGGTTCATTTAAGTAGTGACAACATTTGAAAGAGATTTTTATTTATTTAATTCTTTTTATCTAGAAATAAATTTATTAATGATTAGAAAATTAAGATTAAAATTAAATTATATTGAGTTTATTTTGTGATTATTTATTATTGAAATTATTATAATTATATTATATTTATTTTAGTTTTTTATTTTTATGAATTTTAATTATATTATATATATTTTTAAAAAAATTTACAAAATATTGATATATTTAATTTTTGTTTTATTTAATTAAACTTTAATAAAGATTAAAAAAAATTATTTATATGAATTTAATTTTTAACATTTTTAAAAATATATTTTAAAGCACAATATTTTATTTTAGAAATAATTTTTTACATCAATAAATAAAAATGTTTTTTCTTAAATATGTATAATTATTCTTGTTCATTAAATCTATGATTTTTCTTAAATATATATAATCATTCTTGTTTATTAAATCTAAATCATCTATTACATGTTTCATACTTTAGGATTCTCATTTAAATATATACAATCATTCTTGTTTATTAAATCTATGATCATCGATCACATGTTTCATACTTTAAGATTCTCATTTCTCACCATTCATTCAAAATAAGTCTAAATTATAATTGAGATTATATCTTTATATTCACACAATCAAATATAGTATGATGATGAATGTATTATGATCACAAATATTAAAATTTAAAAGACAACTATGAACCTTTAATTTTTAACAAATTTTATAATTTGATTTACCGTATTATTAGTTTCTTATCAATAAACACCTTCAAAATATCATTTTTATTGTTATTTACAATGATCTGCCCAGAAATATAAAATAATTTTTTTAAGAAGTTATCGTGGCAGAAAGATTATATTCATCCATGAGGATGGCGTTATACAAATGTTCGGCATGTAAGATTAATCTAAGTTAATATCCCTGGCATTATTCTAATGGGGTTTCCATGCTCAGCCACCGGGGAAATCGTCCAAGTGTGGAAAATACGAGGTTTCCATATCCAGTCGCGAGGGAATTTGTGAATATATTTCTAGTAATTTTTGGTAGTTCTAGAGTTGTCACATTTCCCTATTCGATGAGGTTTAGATTGATTAAAATTGGATCATTAAGGGACGACCTCCATGCTTCTCAGTGTGTTAACTAAACCTAGGATGTTGCTTTTGCTCACCTGATGAAGATATGCTTTGAAGAAGCATGTCAAAATTCATGGCATAGAAAGTTGGAGTACTATTGCACTAAGAGAAGATACGTGTTTTAGTTATTGCAAAATTAAGTTGTTT
>ML804113.1:84286-121842 GCA_009831015.1 Picea engelmannii
CAGGTAAGCTTTTTAGTTCATACATTGCCAAAATTAAGTTTTTTTGATATTTTGATGGTTATGAACCCCTTGTGAATGGCTTTACTACATACCTAGAGGTCACATAGTAGGATTATTTTAGGTATTTTCTAAGTGTTCAAGATTTAACCCTATAAATTTACAATGTTATATATTATTGTTACATTTAAAATGTTATGTATTATTTTTATATTTAAAATAAATTATTTTACAAATTAAATCATGTTACCATGGAGACCTGAAATATGAATGGTAAGATGGCACTGAGTGTTTGCACAAAAAAATAAATTAATTAAAAATTTATTCTAAAACATATGATTATCATGACAAAAGTAAAGTTGGGCAACTTTTTCCAGCAAAAGAAGTCTTTTGTTGTTGCATGCAGTGATACATTGAATCACTTTAACTTATTATTTTTAAGTTTTGAATGTTTGTAATTTCAAATTTGTTATATGAATTAGGGAGATTATAACTTATTATTTTTAAGTTTTGAAAATCTAGTTTTCAATGTTTATAATTTTAAATTTGTTTTATAAATTAGGGAATATATAATTTTGAAATTTTGAAATTTTGAAAATCAAATTTCCAATGCTTATAACTTATAATTTCAAATTTGTTGTATGAATTAAAGGAAAATATAACTTATTATTCTAATTTAATTTGATTTTTTTCCCTTCACATGGTTTTGATATTTATATTATTTCAGCATTCAAAGTCAAGATCTTATCAAATTTTATCCATGTACCTATTTAAACATATACTTTTGCTAATTGATTACCTTTGAAACACATTTTTTTGCTTAATAAATTGATTACCTTTGAATAATACATTTATTCAATATATATAAATAACTTATAAAGTAATTGAATCAACATAACAACAAATTATAAAATTTAAATATTTTAAATTATTTCAAAATTTTAAACATTTAAAATTATTTTTAAATTAATATATATATATATATATATATAAGTTTTAATGACACTTGATCCATGGTTTAATACTTGATTAGTTCATAATTTCTATTTAAAGAACATAGAGGGTTATTTGCAAATGATCTCTTTTTTAAGACATGTTCATGTAATCTATTTCCTTTTATGTTAATTTATTGTCTCAAATCATGTTGGATGGGACCATGCACTATTTCCCCCTTGAGAATTTTAACCACCTAAAAGACTAGTATATTGATCCTTGATTTCCACCGGTAAGTGTTTGTCTTAAAATGTTTCCCTATTTTTAGAAGAATTTAAACTACTAGAATATGAAAATGTATTTTAAAATAAAGAAAACAAGTAGTTAGATGAAGTTGTATTTCTGAGTAGAATTTAGAAAGCTTTTTGATGGTGGAAAGATTATTGTAATAAAACTACTTGTGATACTTTGATGAATGAAAAAGCTAATCATTGGGTAGAATGTTTTGATTAAAAAAGTTTGTTTGAGAAAAATGAATGTTGTGAACTAAATTTTCAATTCAAATATTTGTGTGGATATTTTGTAACATGTTTCTTACTGTATTTAAAGTTATTTTAAAATATTATTAAAAATATTTTATTTGTTTTTTCAATCATTTTTCAATAATTTATTGCGTTAAGATTAATTTTCTTTATGGAAAATATTATTATGTAATATGGAAAATATTATTATGCAATATGGAAATACTTTTCAGAGTTAAAAGATTAATTAATGTCATTTTTTTTTTTTTGTTGTTGTTTATGAAAGTTAAGAAAAAATGTTTTTCTGTATTTTAAATATTCATTAAATAGTGCATTTGCTTACTTTTTATTAATCCCGAAAAAATTGAAAAATAAATACCACAATACATTCAAATCTCATCAAAGGGTTGATGGGCCATTAATTTGTAGGGTTTTTCCATACCAAACAAGGGATAGTTTAAGTGGGCCTCTTCATTGGGATTAACCCGTATTATTGACATGTGGATATTTTTCTCTGCCAAAAATTTGATTGATTTTGAGATCTATGATCATGTTGGTTTGCAGGTTTGACCTTGCAAGTTTTTAATCAATTGAATGATGACCTTACATTGGAGTTGGGTTTGGAGTTGGGTTTTCTATGTGGCATTTGGACCTATAGCTATTCATTCTAGTTAACGTATGGACCTTGTTAATGTTTTCCTCATGAATGATGGCCTTGCATTGGAGTTGGGTTTTCTATGTGGCATTTGGTTTTAATGGTGAAACCTATAGTTATTCATTCTAGTTAACTAATATGGGCCTTGTAAATGTTTTCCTCGTGGTTATTTTCCTAGTTGGTATTTATTAAGGCCTATTTGATAGTTGGATATATTTTGTTGGATATATTTTTCAATGCATTTTGGGATTTGTCATTGTTTTATTTAGCTTCTCAATCATTGTTTGAAGTGATGAATGGGATGCTATTTTTTCAATGCATTTTGGGATTTGTCATTGTTTTATTTAGCTTCTCAATCATTGTTTGAAGTGATGGATGGGATGCAATCATGTTTGTGTTGGTTCAATACTCTATTCTTATGGATATGATATTTGAAATATTATGAGTATCCATTTTTTTGTTTTAAAAGATTTGGTGTTGTTAGAAGTTGCAATGTTTCCTTGCAGGGTTGTCCATTTTTTTTTATTTTTTTTTTATTTACATTTTAAATTCCAGTTTGTATATGTTGTAAATTATGAAGCTTGCATTACATCTATGCATTATTTATTTAAGTTTGCTATAGGTTGTTGAAGTTTGATTTTTGAATGCAGTTGTTTTGATGTGCAAAATCATTTTATTTGAACACAATATTTAGTGATATTTATTGAGCTTATATAGACATATATTTGATATTTGTTAAGGAATATCGATTTCTCTTGGTTATTTTTTTATATTTAGTTGGAAACTAGGTTGTTAGTAGGAATGAATTCAAGAGATTCTAGATTGTTGGTAGAAGATATGTTAAGTGATGAATTTAACTTGCTTAGCAAGCAAAGTTTACCTTTCTTTTATCCATCCTATAATTTTTTTTCTTTTTTTCCCATTGTAGGCTCCTTGGGGCATTGCATTTGTTTGGGCATGAGATTGTGATCATAGTCCTAATTTTTAGTTGATTTCCATGCATGATTTGATTTAGTGTTGATCTTGTTGAGTTAAAGTTTTGGATGGATTATTGGTTGATTGATTGTCATTGCTTGTTGTCTTCTTTATGTTGATTGAATTATGAGATTTTGGGGTAGATCCTATCCTCATGGGCATAAAAGAGGAGGCCCAAATGTTAATGCTTGGAGTGGTGGAAAAAAGAAGATGATAAAGTTTTCTATGTATTTTGACATTGATTTTGAGAGCTTTTGCAACTTGCGCATACATGCCATTTGTATTTGGGAGACAAACCTTTTAACCAACCTCCCTTATTTCATTTTACTACTCCTTTGAGAATCAATCCTAGTTTATGTGAAATGAACAATTATTCCCCTACTACTACTCTTGATCTTAAACCCACATGGGAATTTGGGTAGCCAACAAATAATGATGGTTGGGGGACAACTATTGATCACAAATATACTAGTTGGAAAGATGTAATTTAGTCTTCACACTCTCCTACTTCTACTCCACATAAGCCTACTTTGTATATATCAATCCTAAGGTAGTACATGTGCCTAAAAAGATAAAATCCCCTATTGATGAGTCACCCTTACCTCCTCAAGGGTCTTCAAAATCCCTTGTTGTAAAACCTTTTAATGGTGTTGCTATTTATACTCCCATGGATTCTCCTATAAAGGAACATGATGATGATTCTAGTGATTCTCACCCCTAACCTCACTCTATTACATCTTTTGGGGGCATGAGAATCAAAATTTCATTTGATGATATGCATCTTGAAGTGATTGTTCACCTACGACCCTCTCATATCCTTGACCTTCCTCTTAATTAGGACCAACTTCTCTCCAATATTGTACTTGATTTGGTATGGTATGTGCCTTGGTTGGTGGCACTTTGATGGACAATCTAACATTTTTTAATAGCTGAGCATTTTATTTTTATATTCAAAACTTGATGGATTTGGATAGACTCATGGTTTACTTTTGATATATTTATACATCACTTTATTCCAATTTATTACATCTCATGATGGGAAAATTTTATTGGTAGTGTTTTATTCTAGCAAATGTTACCCATCCTCATTTTGACGTTTATTTTGGTGTAATTCATGATCGCATGAAGGGAAGTCATAAGGTGCATATTTATGGGGTTATAAGGAGGAAAATTTAGTTTAGGGGTCACAACTTGTTTGAGCTACATGCTTAAATGGTTACATTAGGTGGAGCCCTTTTTCTCTCATTTGAGTTTACCCTAAGTCATGAAGTTTTAGCACTTGTTATTATTTGGTCTTTTGGTTTTTAAGCTTTAAAAGGTCACACATATTTATTTTATTCAAAATAATAGTAAATGTTACATGTCCTCCAATTCATTATTTGTGAGAAGATGGAGATACAAAATGGAGGAAGAAAGAGGTATGCTAAAGATCCATTGATTTTGAGATGAGTCAATGTTTTTCACATCACCATGTTACATTCTTTAAGATCTAATGGTGTTGGTATATAATATGAATATTTTTTATTTGTTCTAAAAGTGTGTTGGTGAATCTCTTAAAATTTGGCACTGAGGTATATTGTTTTTACATGTTACAGTTGTTGTTCTTATTACTTATCTTTCCATCTTAATATGCTTGTAGAACTTATAGATTTCCTTTAAGTTGAAAATATGCCTATATCATTTTTTGGTTTGAGTTTTATGTAGATACTTGCAAAGTTATGAAAACTTTGGAATTGAGTTGTTATTCTTATTACTTATATTTCCATCTTAATACGCTTGTAGAACCCATGGATTCCCTTAAGTTGAAAAGATGCCTATATCATTTTTTGGTTTGAGTTTCATGTAGATCCTTGTAAAGTTATGAAAACTTTGAAATTGGCAAAGCATTCTAGACTCATTTTTGAGGTGTTTTTAAGGTTGTTTACATCATTGTACTTTTTAAACACATACTTTGAAGATTATGTTTCATAAATAAAATGTGAAGATCATATTTCATAAATAATAAAATGTGAATATTTAGTCATATCTACTTTGATTTGTTAATATTTTATTTCTTCTATTTACATATAATCTCTTTTTCTATTAATTTCTTTGCAAAAAACTTTTGGTTTTAGCCTATTTGAAATTTAAACTAAGTTATGATCATTATTTCATTCTATTATTATTATTTATTTGTGTTTTTTTTCTTTAGGTTAATGAGAACAATCATCATTATTAAAATACAATAAAAATTATTATTTATTTATGTTTTTTTTTCTTTAGGTTAATGAGAACAATCATCATTATTAAAATACAATAAAAACATGGGGAACATTAATGGTGATTCATTTTGAAGTAATATTTAAAATTCATTTGTTCATTATTTGTTTGTTTTCTTCATTTACTTTCATTTTAGTTTCTCTATATAACAAAATAAAATAAAATAATATATAAGTAAAAATAAATAATTTTCTTAGAAGAAAGCCCTTGAATTTGTATGGTTTTAATTCATTCTTAATCTTTCACTTAACCCAGGAGAGTGATTGATAGTTGATACTTGATTTATATGGTTTTTAGCATCAGCATCTTCTAGTGTTTTATTTTATCGTAGAGTTTTGATAAGCATTTTGTAGGTATCGATACTTAGGATGACATGTTTCTCAACCATTCAATCCAACAAATCAAAAGCTACATGAATGCTAATTGTTTCATAAACCTTCAAAAAGTTTCAAATACTTCTCAAGAAATTTTCATACAGATCAAGTTGAACACAACTTCCAATCATAGATCGAATTTTGTCTAGGCATTAATATATTAAAGTTAAAGTTAGATCTATGTTAATTTATTAACAAGTATGTCATGAGTTTTAGCTCAAACATTTTGTCAAACACATTACATGTCTTGTATTTATGAATTCTCTATTTTGAAACCAAAAAAATTTAAAAACCATGAATTACCATGCCACAAATACATCCAAGTTTGCGCTAAATAATTATAAATATGATTGTCACATACAAAAATAGCATCTGAGTTTAATATCATTAAACAACTCAATGCCAAGAAAAGTAGTTTTCCCTTCAAATAATACTCATAAACTATAAGAAGTTCATCCACTCTTTACAAAATTATAATAAGTCCATCAACTCTTTAAAAAATTATAATAAGTCCATCCACTCTTTAAAAGAAAAAATTAGAATAATAAAATCCCATAAAATCATTAAAATAAAGAAGGATTATACACTCTCAACACTCGAATTAAAAAATATTTATTTTTACATCGAGAGGTGTACATCTATTGGAAATGACTAGAACTAATGATCTTTTAATTATGAATAGGTTTTGTATGGATAAGATTTAATATCGAAGGAATATTCTTCATCGTGTTCATAAATCAAAGGCTAACATTTAACATATTAACTTGCTCCCATGTCAAAACATGGTTGTTAGTCATTATTGGAGGTCATTAACGTGATTAGGATGATAATGGTTGATCTTGTTATTAATTTTCATAATGATATATATGCGGAGAATACCCAACTTGGGGTTCTTTTACTAGGCAGGGTTCGATGAAGAAGCAATTACATTACCATGAATGACCATTTTTAGGTTTTTTTATTGCTTGTGAGTTTACTAGAGCAACAATTTTTAGGTTTTTTTATTGCTTGAGTTTTTTTACTGCCCATCAAGTTCTTTGCCTAGATTGTGTAATTAGGTTCTTTACCGGAGATTGTGAGTGGGTTTTTTTTACTAGGAAGGGTTCTATGAAGAAACAATTATGTTACGATGACACAACCATTTTTAGGTTTTTTTTTTTATTGTTGGTGGGTTTATTGGAACGATGATTTTTAGGTTTTAGTT
Organism: Picea engelmannii; assembly: GCA_009831015.1. NCBI lineage: Eukaryota > Viridiplantae > Streptophyta > Pinopsida > Pinales > Pinaceae > Picea > Picea engelmannii. The sequence goes on from ML804113.1 coordinate 91,205, forward strand.
TTTTTAAAATTGTGTGTGTGTGTTTATTGCATCATGTTTACCACCGATCGGGTTCTTTACCGGAGATTGTTGGAGAGTTTTGGTTCCACTTTTCCTATCAATCGATGATATCTTAGTGAGATGGATAGAAGCATTCTAGAATTTTGGCCACCACAACATGTTATTGATACAGGAGCATCCTGCCTCCAAAACCAACCTTGTTTGACTAGACCTAGGGGTCTTGAGTTTGTTGTTTAAATGTTTGAAATTCCTATGTTTTATGGAATTCTAGAAGAATGTGTAGGATTGATATTTGATTGAGAATGTATGCAATTGAGCAAGTTCTTGAGTGTTGTGAGGACTTAGAGAGATCTTAGGGTTGGTTATATCTCTCTTGAGTGCATTATGGATCAAGAGTGAGGATTTAGTGGATCTAGAGGATCCTAGGGATTTGTATGAGGGTTTTTAGGATTTGAAACAAATTGTGGTTTCATAATCCTTTTGTATTAATTTGTAAGCTCGGGGACATGTGAAGTGTGGTCAATTGAAAGGAAATCATGCCAATAGTAGAGAGAATGTTGAAAATGCCATTAAGAGGCCTTATGTAATCTTGTGTACTATATATGTACATTTGAGTAATGGAAATCACTCTATTTTCAAGTGTTATATGGAATTGTTGGTTGAAGACCACTATAAATTGTGTGTGAGTTAACTCTCTGTAATATGGAGTGTGCAGGTGTTAATATCTGAACAGTGAGGAATCTCCTCTTCATACATGTGTGCGGGCTTTGGATCCAATGTGGATGGATCACAAGTAATCATCGATCACTGAAGGGATCGATGTTCCAAAGGTGATAATGAACAAGTCGATTTTTTGCTAGGACCATTTGAAGTAAGGAAGAGACAGAGTTAGAATTCAACTCTGTGCATAGGAGCGATAAAGAACATAGTGGAAATCCTCATTACAGTTGTCGAGGAACAACTATCGTTTGATCAAGAGGAACAATGGATCATGTTCGTTGATTAAGTTTCCCAGGTTTCCATTGTGTTCTAAAGAAGGGACGACCAAGATTGGATCTCGGAGGGAGGTCTACTTAGATCAACAATCAACATTAATCTAGTTTCAGGGTTTGATGTGACAATGAAAGGATTTCAGAGTTAATATATTGGAGTGTGAGGTTAGAGAAGTACTTTGCGAAGTGAGGTCATATCAATGGTCAATATCAATCAAAGCATGGCCGATATCAACGATTGTAAACATATATTGGAGTAGAGAGATCAATGGTTGTAAGGTGTCCACATGGTGATGTGTTATTGTGACTTGCTATCGGAGTGATAGAAGGTCATAACTCCCAGTAGAGAAGAGAACCAACCAACGACATAGATTGGTTCGGAATAGCTTAGATTGAGGGATCAAAAGAATACACGTGGTGACATCCCACTGACTGTTAGAGTGGGTTTATCGGAGTTCAACAGTTGAAACAATTTCCATAGAAGAACAATGATCAATGACTGAGATCTATTTGGAGTCGAGTAGATCGAAGACTCGGGAAGAGACACGTGTTAGGTCACTAGAGTGACATGTGGCAGCTGACATATCCTTGATGTGGCATCAACTAATGATAAGTGGACATGTGGAAGTGACATGGACGAGTAGGGAAGAGACATGTGGACAAGTACAAAGGAGACACTTGGCAAGCACATATAGGTTGAATGACAAATACTTGGCGTAGTGGAAATGATGGGCCATTTATGATCGCATATCTAGATGATCGATGGTGGAGAATAGTTGATTTTCGAAATCTGAGGAGAAAGGTAAAATGGTTTTCATAATTCCTATGTAGAGTGTAGCGGCTTGGGGATGTTTGACAATAGAACTCCAAACAAAGGAACATGGGCATTGATCTATATCGTCCATTGGGACAGATGAGAAGAAGATCAGATCATCTGTCAGAGTGGTATTTTTGGGGCTTGTTTAAACACGATGATTAAAAGGGCATTGAGAGAAAGGTATCTAGGGAATATTCCTCATCTTGGTTGTTTGTTGTGCAAAAAACCTACTGTTCAATTGGGAGACGATCAATGGTAAAGATTGGAGAGTAGGATTAATCTCAGGTACGATCAAGATCATCCATTCTGTGACAATCAACGATGGATTTTAAAAGGGGGGAAACCTTCCGATGGTATACAAATAATTAGTCTCGAGAATGTGAGTGCTTTGTCACGACACTTGGTCATATGATGATAGGAGTAGAAGCAAGGGAGTCGATGAGTAGATGTTTTAGTGCACAATCATAGACCAAGGTTTTAAGGGGGAAAAGGTGTTAGTTTGAGCACTAAAGTTCTATTGTGTGCAATAGAGTATTCTGAGTTCTATTAGAAGGAGGTTTTGAGCCTGGACATTCAAATTTTGGAGCAACTCAATTCCAAAGTTGGGCATAACTGAATTTGGAATTCTACAATACTGAGGGTACAGACTGAGATGGCCATCAATTATCCCCGATTTATAGGGATAACTAAGGAGCTGATGTCTCAAGGCCCTCATATTGCATGCATGGAGTATCAAGAGACAAACCAATAGGCAAATCCCCACATCACACCACCCATCACCATGATATCGATGGTTGCACCATTCACCACGCCAGCTTGTCTCATAGAGGACAGCAGGTCTTGCTCCATGGGGTAACGAGTCTGGTGTTGTGGTGAGTGTCATTTTGATAAATGAAGCATTTGAATATGTTGCAAATGGTTCTTCCTTGATTTTGAAAATGTTTTCTTGGAAATTATGTTCTTTACCTTGTTTCACCTTGGTGGTTGAAAATGTTGTCCTAGTAAGTGGTCACCCTTAGGAAAAGGGTTGCTACTAGGGGGGTCTCCTTGATGATTCATCGTACCATTCCCACACGTACTTTCCACTTTCCATGTTTCTCTCCCTTCATTTTCTCATCTTTTGGGTTTTCGGGCCACATTGACCTAAGAAGGGATTGTAGCTCATTTCATGGGAAGAAGGGGCTAAAGGCCCAAAGGCTTCTAGCTGGAAAACAATAAAATCAAATCATAAACCTTCCATATGCTCACTCAAGGATCCTGAGAATAATGAAATGTTTCTCACAAACAATTTGAGGGACCCATAAAATTATAACTAATTGAACATGCCAACCAAGGTAGAGCATGTATGGGAAATGTTTTTCATGCTTAGGTATAAGTCCCACCAATTGTCTTCAAATTGGGGAAGCATAGTGTGAACAGGGTAGAGTTAAGGTGGGAAATGTTTTTCATGCTTAGGTAGAAGTCTCACTTTAGATTCAACTTGGGAGCACTCTAATAAATTAATGGAAAAAGGGCTTAGAAAAAACATGCATCGCAGACAAATGGAAGCACACCCTCTACAAAGGCACCCATAAATGAGACAATATAGCCTTTGCATGTCAAGAAACCCCATTCCCAAAAGTATTACCCCCATCCACCTCATACTCTTCACATTGCTTAAAGAGGGTCCACCTGGGAAACACTCCTTAACTTGAGGGATGATTCACCCAATAGGTCACCATGACAACCCTCCCATACATATATTTATCAAGTTGCATAAGGTCTTTAAGCATTTGTTTATTTTGAGAGGGGGAATTTGATGCACATGTTCAGGTGGTTCTTTTATTATATATGGCTTACTTGACACGATGCTTGTGACTTGTGATCCCTTGGAGGGAGAATTTGCTTTTCTTTGCAAGGCCTTGACAAGTGGAAAGATATTTTGTGGAGGCATAAGGTAACTTGGACCTTCACTTGGGGCATGAATTCCACAGGATGGATGATGTGCCCTTGCTTCTTGGACACCTAGATCAGAGATGGTTCCTTTGGAGGCATGAGAGTATGCCTTGAAGAAAGAGACTAGCCCTCCACGTTCTCAACGATTATCCTTGGAGGCCTAAAACGTCACCTTATAGGGTTTGACGTCATGTTGAGGGCTAGGGTTCGATGGTGGTGATGATGATTTGATGATGAGTTGGAATTTTTTTTTGTGGAGGGAGACCCTTGCACATGGAGACCAGGCCTTTGGAGGCCTAATGACTCCCTCAAGCAACCCAATGACTTGTTCTTATTCCCAAAACGTCACCCTAGAGGGCATGATGTCATCATTTAGGGTTTATTTTAATTGTAAATTTAAATTTTGAATTGCAAAGAGGAAAATTAGGAGGTCAACCTCCCTAATTTGTATTTTACCCTTAGTTAAGTGGAAATATTAGTTAGTGAGACCTTATATAAATAAAGGTCATGAAATTGTCATTTCATGAGATCATAACACTTGAGAATTACATATGTTTATGGCTGACATTTTCGCCCCTCTTGGGAAAATCGCATATCTCTCTCTTTGATTCTATTTGGATACTAGTTACTTGTCTTGTGGAAGGAAGTGGTGCACTATCTCTTGGATGCTTAGCTCTTGCATGTATGGTGGAATATTCTTGGTAGATAAGGGTTTTACTTGCTATCTTTTGGAATTGGTAAGGAATTTATGCATATTATTAGTATTTCTTCTTGTTTCATGGTTTTGTTCTTGTATAAACCCTTGGAGGAGTATAAGGGCATACACCCTCCACCGAGATCTATCATTATTTTTAGTGGATAATCTTCTGCAAAGGTTGCTAGGAGGAGTAAAAGGGCTTACACCCGCCTAGATTTACCTTGCTAGGTTTTACATGCTCTAGGAAGTAAAATGATTACACCCCTAGAGAAGTTGCAAACCCTAGCTCTTACAACAAGAGACTCCCTAACCCAATTGATAAGACACTTGTATAGATTGCATTGGAGAAATAAAATCATTACATTGGAATACATGAATTGTTGAGATATTGCATTTGTTCAAATTGGAATCTATTATATATGCTATAAGCTTGCTTGAACCGCTAGGGCGTCTAGCTTAACAAAGTGATTTTTTTTTCTCTTATAAACTAAAATATACAACCATTAGAGCTGCACCAAAACACTCTTTAAAAAAAAATTGTCACTCTTTCTACTGCTGAAAATTTCTTGTAAATAGTGTTAATTTTTCTTCTTGTTGAGGGATTTCTTTCAAGTACTTTTCTTGTGGATTTCAGTGGTTAGAACTTATTGTTGTAGAAAAATTTTGCTACAGACACAAGGACTCCCTATAAATTGTTGATAACATAATTTTGCAAGCCTATTTTTCCATCAAAACTTGTGATACAATATTGGGATATTATCCATATGATTAGGACTTGATCAACCAATAATTATATGGTGTTTTGCATGGTTAATTTTGCATATATCAATACTTTACATCTCTGATATGTGTGTGTGTGTGTGTGTTGCTACATTTTTTTGACAAAAAGGTTTCTTGTTTGTTCCCTTTTGGTTAAAGGCTCGTCTATCTATCCTTTGTCTTGTTCTGGGTAGGTTTAACATTGTCTTGCAGGTACACAACACTTTGGAAACCATCCTTCATCAACAAGACTCTTTTCCAAGACTTTTATTACCTCCAATATTGAGCTTTAAGGGTTTCCTTGGTCATGTTCTCACTTTCCATCTCAATCCCCCTAGGGTCACCGAGATTCCCCCCTTGTAGCGATTTATCATCACTAAAGTGAGGGGAGTGTCTATCTAAGGTGAAAGTGGGTAGGTACGCTCATACTTTTCTCAATCTTGTGGATTGGTTCGGGGTTTTCCCAACCGACAATCCACGCGATAAAAATTTTGGCACAGTTTTCAGGGAGGATTTTGAATCCTCTTTCATGCCTTAATGACACTTTGGAAAGATTTAATCCCAAAGCCTTTGCCGCTAGTTTTTCTGGAGACTCCACTTGAGGAAAGTTCCCTTTCATTTTCTCAATGAGCTATTCATAAATCTCATTTGGTGACTCCACCATCCTAGAATCCATCTTTCCAAAAGACCCTTCCCCCTGGAAGATTCAAGCCTTTCAAGGTTTACCGAAGAAAGCCTCCTTTTAATTCCCCCATTGTCAAAACCATTTTCCACGGTAACCTTCCCTTTTCCCCAATGAATCATACTTGGGCACCCATCTCTAAACATCCCAATGTTATGCCTAAAGAATCCCACAAATGGTTTCCCAAGTTCTCGGGAAACAATGTGGTCACAACTGAAGAACACCTCTATGCAATTGGTCAAGACATGGAAAATGAAGGAGTAGAACATGAAGATGTGGAAATGAAGCAACTAGCTACATCTCTTACTGAAGATGCCTAGAGGTGGTTCAAAGGCTTTACTGACAATCACCTAGCATCATGTGAATATTTTGCTAAGTTGTTCAAAAGCATATGAGAAACAAAGAATGATAGTGGAATGTTAATGACTCAATTCAACTAGATTAAGATTCACATGGATGATTTTAGGGGCTAAATTTCGTTCATGGGCTAATTTTCCATGGTTTTTCCAAAAATGAGATTCGCTATTTTAAAAATGATTCGCGCCAATTCTATAGGATAAAATTATTTTACCTTAAAAATCGCCAAAATTTTATAAAAACTATATAAAATCCTTATAAATTTGAATATTTTTACAAAAATATCGCCAATCATTTATAGTTGGCATATGAAGGATTAGTAAGATTCGNAAAACTATATAAAATCCTTATAAATTTGAATATTTTTACAAAAATATCGCCAATCATTTATAGTTGGCATATGAAGGATTAGTAAGATTCGCCAAGGTTTCTACATTTTAAAATAAATTTCCATCCTTAAAATCATCCCTGATTTAAGAAGAAGGAGAATGAGACAATAAGTGAATTTGACACCAAATTTGATAAACTACATAGCAAAATCTCAAAGGATTTGTGCCCATCTGAAGCAGTTGTCTGTCTCCTCTATGTGAATGTCTTTGAAGGGAAATTTGGTTTCATCCTAAGGGATACGAAACCCAACACTCTAGAAAAAACCAAATAATACAGTGTAGAAATTGAAGAGAATATTCTTTACTCCAAGATTGAGCCATTTCAGTATCCTTGCACCACGATGGAACAAAATACAAAGACAACAACAAACAATGTGCTAGGTCTAATAAATCTCCTAACTAAGAAGCTTGATCGAATGAATGCTTAGTTCGTCCAAATTCATAATCAAGTTATGAATTGATTGACAAGTCTAGAAAGAAATCAATATCCTCTGAGACCTCCATTTGTCAGATAGCAAAGGGATGCTATAGGTTGGAAGGAAAAACCTCAATAAGAGGCAAAGGCTCTCGATACTTTAAACCCTGTTGGGATGGTCAATTTGTAGGAATCACCGTGGTGTTCTCCTTGTCAAGAACCCCATTGAGAAGATGAATGTCCCAGATGAGAGGAGGACTCCCTTGACAATATGAACTTCATAGACACAATTTGCACCTTCCAAGATGATTAGTATGTGGACATTACACAGGAACAACTTGATGAAGTTAGGAAGAGGGGAGATAGAGAAGGCCAACTCAGAGTGCTAAATCAATTAACCGAAGATAAGAGGAAATAATTGAAGAAGAGGGAAATCTTGACATATGCGAGAAGGAATAAAACTCTTGTCCCACCATCACAAGCTCCAATTCATCCACCACCAGAGAAGAAAAATCTATTTCAACCAAGAAAGGAAGCTCCACTTCGACCAAAAGAGAAAGTCATCCCACCTCCCCCACCTCTAGTTTGTGACTTGCTGCTGAAACCAACACAAGTAGATGAATAAATCCAATTGAACATAGACATCCCAACCATGATTGGAAATATGAATATGTCAGTTCATGTGCTGGAGATGTGCAATATTCCTTCTGTGATAAGAGAAGTGTTGAAGATGTTGAAGGTACCAGTTGAAGCAGAGGACCCTGCGGTGATCTTGAACACCATGTACCATGGATGGAAAAGGGATTTAAACCCTCCATTTTATATCTCTTTGGGTGTGAATGGTATTTGTTTGAACAATTGTATGCTATATTCTGGGGCCTCAACAAATGTGATGTCTTTGAAGGTTATGAAACAACTTGGCTTGAAAACAACTCACCCATATAGAAATGTCTGTGGCATTGATTCTAAGAAGGTAAAATTTTATGGTCTCATAGAAGACATGGAGGTATACTTGGAATATTTACCTTACATTGGCCTCCTCATGAACATATTAGTGATTGATGTTCCAGACACTTTAGGCATGCTATTATCAAGAAGTTGGGCTGCCACGCTTGGTGGATTTCTTAGCATGGACCTTACTCATGCACATATTCCTATGGGAGATGCTACTTTCAAGATTCTCTATAATTGATAGGTGTCCAGGAAACATGTGTTGGATCAAAATGATCTTGACTACAGTAACGACTTTGATGAGGCTTCAGATACCACTGAGTATGATCCATGGGACTTTCCTTTTATGCAGGAGGATTGCATAGATACGCTACTTCCAAGGAAAAATGAATACAAAGAAAATCTTGCAAAGTTCCAAGGGAAAAACCCAGGATCCATCAAGATACTAAGGAAAGAAGAAGATAAAAGAAATAAAGAACGTGAAAAATCCATCAAAGATATGGTCAATACATAACCACCTTCATAGCCTTACATTGAAAACATACCTTACATTAATTTCAATGAAGGGAGCCTTGCACTTATGTGGGATAAGAGGAAGGGAAATCCCAAGTATGATCAGAAAAATGTTGTTTTATGGCTTGGCCCTTACTTCATCAAGAAGAAGTACGAGAAGGAAAGATACTACTTATATGTCATGGATGGGAGGAGTATGCCATTACTAGTTGATAGGTCTCTCCTCCAACCCTACATCAAAGAAACTTGACTTCTTCAAGGTCTAGGCCCTAGGTAAGTAGGTAGGTCATATTGCTTTCTTGTATTTGCATCTTGCTTGCTCATGGTAGTTTAGTTGCATTTCATTTTTACTTTTAATTTTTCTCTACTTGCATATTTGCATAGTTTCTTTACATATTTTGCATTCATCATGTTACATGTTAGTTTAGAAATTAAAAAATTAAAAAATAAAAATAAAAAATAAAATAAAATAAATCTAAGATTAGTTGTCAATTTTAATTTTTGAGATTTTGATTATATGAACAAAGGATGAGTGTGCCATCCTAGATGCACAAACATTTTTTTTTTGTTTTGGTGTGTAGGCACATGACTTACCAGAATATGTTGTGGTTCTTTTGCAATACTCTATGATGAGCACATGTCCCTAAGCATGAGCCACATGTTATCCCCCATTTCTAGGGATAACTAAGGAGATTGTGTCTCGAGGCTCTCAGGTTGTATACATGGAGTACCGAGAGACAAACCAATAGGAAGAGCCCCACATCACACCACCCATCACCATGAGATCGATGGTTGCACCATTCACCACATCATCCTAGCTCATAGATGATAACAGGTCTTTCTCCATGAGGTAATGGGTCTGATGTTGTGGTAAGTGTCATTTTGATAAATGAAGCATTTGAATATGTTGCAAATGGTTCCTCCTTGATTTTGAAAATGTTTACTTGGATATTATGCTCTTTTCCTTGTTTCACCTTGGTGGTTAACAATGTTGTCCTAGTAAGTGGTCACCCTTAGGAAAAGGGTTGTTACTCAGGGGTCTCCTTGATGAGTCATCGTACCATTCCCACACATACTTGCCACTTTCCATGTTTCTCTCCCTTTGTTTCCTCATCGTTTGGTTTTTCATGCCATACTGAACCGAGAAGGGCTTGTACCTCATTTCATGGGAAGAAGGGGCTAAATTCTCAGAGGCTTGTAGCTGGAAAAAGATAAAAGCCAATCATAAACCTTCCAGATTCTTTCCCAGGGATCCCGAAAATAGTGAAATGTTTCTCATGAAAAAGTTGAAGGACCCATAACATTATAACTAATTGAACATGCTAACCAAGGTAGAACGTGTGTGGGCAATGTTTTTCATGCTTAGGTAGAAGTCTCGCACGTCGTATTCAACTTGGAGAAGCATAATGTGAACAGGGTAGAGTTAAGGTGGGAAATGTTTTTCATTCTTAGGTAGAAGTCCCACACACCATCTTCAACTTGGGGAAGCATAGTCTGACTAGGTTAGAGTTAAGGTAGGCAATGTTTTTCATGCTTAGGTAGAAGTCCCACTTTAGCTTCAACTTGGGAGTGCTCTAATAAATTAATGGAAAAATGGTTTGGAAAAAGCATGCATTCCAGACAAAGAGCAACACACCCTCTACAAAGGCACCCATAAATGAGACAATATGAGCCCTTGTATGTCAAGAAACCCCATGCCCAAAAGTATTACCCCCATCCACCTCATACTCTTCACATGACTTAGAGAGAATCCACCTGGGAAACACTCCTTAACTTGGGGGATGATTCACCCAATAGGTCACCATGATAACCCTCCCATACCTAAATTTGGCAAGTTGCATAAGGTCTTTGAGCATTTGTTTATTTTGAGAGGGGGAATTTGATGCACATGTTCAGGTGGTTATTTTATTATATATGTCTTACTTGACATGATGCTTATGACTTGTGAGCCCTTGGAGGGCTTTGATAGGTGGAAATCTATTTTGTGGAGGCACAAGGTCACTTGGACCTTCACTTGGGGCATGAATCCCATAGGATGGATGATGCACCCTTGCTTCTTGGACACATGGATCAAAGAAATTTCCTTTGGAGGCATGAGAGTATGCCTTGAAGGAAGAGACTAGCTCTCTGCTTTCCCAACGATTGGCCTTGGAGGCCTAAAACGTCACCTTCTAGGGCTTGACGTCACATTGAGGGATAATGTTTGATGGCAGTGGTGATGATTTGATGATGAGTTGACATTGTTTTTTATGGAGGGATACCCTTACGCATGGAGATCGGGCCTTTGGAGGCCCAATGACTCCCTCAAGCAACCCAATGACTTGCTCTTGTTTCCAAAACGTCACCCCTAGAGGGAATGACATCATCATTTAGGGCTTCTTTTAATTGTAAATTTAAATTTTGATTTGTAAAGGGGCAAATTAGGAGGTCATCCTCCCTAATTTGTGTTTTACCCTTAATTAAGTGGAAAAATTGGTTAGTGAGAACTAATATAAATAAATTTCATGACATTGTCATTTGATAAGATCATAACACTTGAGAATTACATATGTTTATGGATGAAATTTTCTCCCCTCTTGGGAAAATCACATATCTCTCTCTTTGATGCTATATGGATACAAGTTACTTGTCTTATGGAAGGAAGTGGTGTGATATCTCTTGGATGCTTAGCTCTTGCATGTATGGTGGAAGATTCTTGGTAGATAGGGGTTTTACTTGTTATCTTTTGGAACCGGAAAGGAATTTATGCATATTGTTAGTATTTCTTCTTGTTTCATGGTTTTTATGGTACAAATCCTTGGAGGAGTATAAGGGCATACACCCTCCACCAAGATATATCATTATATTTAGTGGATAAGCTATTGCAAAGGTTGCTAGGAGGAGTAAAAGGGCTTACACACTCCTAGATTTACCTTGCTAGGTTTTGCATGCTCTAGGAAGTAAGAGGATTACACCCCTAGAGAAGTTGAAAACCCTAGCTCTTACAACAAGAGACTCCATAACCTAATTGATAAGGCACTTGTCTAGATTGCAATGGAGAAATAAAATCATTGCATTGGAATACATGAATTGTTGAGATATTGCATTTGTTCAAATCGGAATCTATTATGTATGCTATAAGCTTGCTTAAGCCAGTAGGACGTCTAGCTTAGCCAAGTGATTATTTCTTATGTTATAAACTAAAAGCTACAACCATTAGGGCTGCAACAAAACACTCTTTAAACATATTTTGTCACTCTTTCTACTGCTGAAAATTGCAAGTAAATAGTGCTAATTATTCTTCTTTTTTAGGGCTTTCTTTCAAGTACTTTTCTTGTGTATTTCAATGGCTAAAACTTGTTGTTGTAGCAAAATTTTGCTACATCCACAATGCCCTATACATTGATGATAACATAATTTTGCAGCCCTATTTTCCCATCAAAACTTGTGATACAATATTGGTATATTATCCATGTGATTAGGAATTGATCACCCAATAATTATATGGTGTTTTGCATGGTTAATTTTGTAGCTATCAATACTTTACATTGATGATATGTGTGTGTGTGTGTGTTGTTGCATTTTTTGGACAACATGGTTTCTTTCTTGTTCCCTTTTGGTTAAAGGCTTGTCTATCTATCCTTTGTCTTGTTCTGGATATGTTTAACATTGTCTTGCTGGTACACAACACTTTGGCAATGATCCTTCATCAACAAGATTCTTTTCCAAACCTTTTCTCACTCCCAAGCTTGACCTATAGGGGTTTCATTGGTCATATTCTCACTTTCCATCTCAATCCCCCCAGGATAATCGAGATTCCCTCCTTGTGGTGCTTTATCATCACTAAAGCGAGAGGAGAGTCTATCTAAAGTGAGGGTGGGTAGGTACTCCTGTAGTTGTCTCACTCTTGTGGATTGGGTCGGGCTTCACCCAACCTACAATCTGTGCGATAACACAACCCAAGGATTGAAACTCAAGGTGGCCCACGATAGGACTCCTGCAACCTAAATGGATCTGAATGTTCTGGATCTGAATGTTCCATGGTCTTATCTGGATCAAAAATACAAACTTGAAGTAATGCATTGTGTATGCTCAATAATGACCCAATAATGACCTATTTCTTGTGTACATAATTGATTTTTATTAACCATTAACTTTCAATTGATGATATCTTGATTTATTTAATGTACATGGTTTTTTGGGCATCTTTTTGGATTATGTGCTAGGAGTGTTATGGTAGGGGGACCAATGAAACTAAAACCATAATGCAGCCTCCGAGGCAATGAAGAGGAGAAGCATCATAATCAAATGGAGCATTCAGACTAGTATTATATATATCTCTTATTCCTTATTTCTAAATTTAGTTGTGACGAGATCAATTGTTTTTAAATGATAGAAGGTTTTAATCATTTTGTAAAATCTGAATTCCTATCATTTGTTATGCAGTACTAGAAACATCGCCCTAGCCACAAGATCGAGGAGAAAATTACTTTAGTGTTATCAGATGACTTTCACATTTACCTATCGATAATTGTTTTACCGAAAATTACTTTAATGTTATCAAAAGACTTTCACATTTACCTACTTATGAATTTTACTACTATCAAATGGCTTTCACATTTACCTAATACCATTATCAAATTACCATCGCTTTATTATTATAAAAAGAATTTCACATTTACCTACCGACTATCAAATGACTTTCACATTTACCTAATACCATCATCAAATTACCGAGTTAAGGTCGCCACGTTTTCCTTCCGATTATGATCTATCAAATTACAACGTTGGGTCAGTGCGGTCACATTTTACTTCCGGTTATGATCTATCCAATTACACCGCTCAATTACTGTGGACACATTTTCCTTTAGTTATGATCCATGAATACATGTTTTTTGATAATAATAAAAAAAATTATAAATAATATTATGATCGTGCCTTCAAATTTTAAAATTTAAATAATATATAAGATTTTAAATATTAATATAATGTTGGTTTTAAAAAATAAATAAGATATATGATTATAAAGAATAATATGATTTTTGTGTTAGAATTTTAAAATAATAATATGATTATGGTGTAAAACATTATTTATATGTATATATATATATATATGATTGTATTATAATTATCATTATTGTTTCATGATAATAAATTAAGATATATAAAATATAATTATTACTCTTAAAAATTTAATAAGCAATTTTGTTAAGATTTATCTTTAGGATTATCATTTTATATAAAAATGTTTCTCTTAATAAGATTATATAATAAATATATTTTTTAATAATAATTTGTTTTTATAATAATAAAATTATTATATTATATTATATAATAAATATACAATTTGAATGGGTTTAACCATTAAGAAAATGTTTTTCTTTCTAAGAATTTACAAGTTCAAATCCAGAGGAGGTAGGGTATGCATCCTTTTGTAGACTTTACTAAAGTTTTATATTGAATCGATTAACATAAATATTTTTGGATGCAACAAAAACTTTTAAAAAATGAAGATGAGAATGTTATTACTTGAATGATCTGCCAGTAGATTATGCTCCAGAAAAAACTTCCAAACTTTGGTTAATGGTTGTCATCCTGACAGAAAAATCAAAGGCCTTTGAAATCGGGGCAATGAATTTTAGAATGAGAAATCAAAATAGATGGACAATGAAGAAGAGGACGAAAATAGCGATTTGTAGCATGCATCCAGGTCTTTGTTTTCATTATCCAAGAATTATATGTATGTAAGCACAACATAATATCGCAGAGGCAAAGGACTATTAAAGGAATATTGCAGAAGTGTTATATTGGTAAGCCTCGGGGTTGCAAAGGTTGTTACTTGATGCCATGTTTTATATAATGATGCAACGCAACCAAAACTTTGATCGAAAAGTGAAGTTTGTCGCCCATGACTGGTGAGATATTCTAGATCCCCTACCCCCTACTACACTTATTGTGTTCGACCTATGTATTCTTTTAGGTTGCAATGCAAAAATTATGGTCCTGCTAACTTGGTGGGTTTTGATGTGTAGTTATGTACTTTCAGCTTGTGCTTATTTCTTATGGATTTCGAAAGAATTCCAAGGAGGAGGATGATCAAGAATATAGTCTTTTTCTGCAAAATATGGCAGCTACAACTTGTTGGATCTATAACTACCATTGTTTGAAGTTATATGATATATAAATAATGAAACAACCTATTGCCAGAGAAAGATAGTTTGTGCATATAAAACAAGCTGCTTAAATTTGACATAGTTTTCTCTATGTTTTGGAGAAGAACTTACAAGCAAACCCTAAATGTGAAACCATTCTATCTTGGGGAAGGCATTGAAGTTGGACTTATAGAAACATGTTTCCCAACCGAACCTTTAATAGTTCTATTTATTGCTCAAAATTGTACTTATGAAAATTTAGGATTCAAGTTTGTGTGTTTTATATATTCTAGATCCTAGCATTTCCTCTTTGACACTTCTCCATTCTAGTAGCCATCACCCCCTCGCCTACCACTTGAAAGACCATGAACATATGTAAAAACATATAAACAAGATCTATCCTATTTAAACTCTTATGGAAATCAATAAACCAATAAAATAGATCTAACAAACAAAAGAGAGGAGGCAAGAAATTTATTTGTAAAACCCCAAGGTGTGGAAACATCCACGGAAGAAGGCCTTCTATTCTTCAAAACTCTTCAAATTACATTAGCTAGAGAAAATTGAGCCTCCTTCATCTCTATTATATAGGTTAGATGGATAAGATATCATATCCCATGATGAATGTTGGATAAACTCACTTTATAAATTAGTGAGGGATTAGGAGATCATATCCCATGATGAATGTTGGATAAACTTGCTTTATAAATTAGCGAGTTAATGAAAAGTAATATGCCCAATAGTCTAATAATGCCTCATTGTGTATACAAAATGCCTTATCATAATGATAGGTAGTACAATGGTGAATGTGGCCACTAAATAAACATTAAACACATTCTTACATTCCCCCTTAATGTTGAGTAAAGGGATAAAAAAACATTTGGTGGAACATGTCTTTATGGTTAACACCTGCCCTTTATGACAACTTCTCGCATCCCCAATAAGTTGTGAAGATGAAGAAACTTCTCCTCTATCATGGAATTGGTCAAAATATCAACAACTTGTTGTTCAATGGGGCAATACTCTAAATTAATAACATCATCTACAACCAGGTCTTGAATGTAATGGGTATCAAGGTCAATATGTTTCACGTCTCAACTCAGTAGGTGCACTCTAAATTAGTCCAAACTTAGAAAGGACATGTTATATCCACACTACTTTAGGTTCTTCCTTATATTCCCTATACTTTGCATCACAAGAATAATGAGAAAGTTGTCACATCTTGAAAGGATGCATGCCTGAATCTTACGATCATGCACCTATTGAGAGTGTGTGACACCGCAACGGTTCTCACTTGGCTACTTTGAAACACCAATGATACTTTGTTCGGACTATGCCTCTTCACCTAGACCATACCCATACTTTGTTCTAGGCTATCTGTGAGTCACACTCCTACTCTAGTGCAACTCACTTGAATACTTATACAATTTTGTTAACAACTTAACACTTAGTCATTTAAGCATACATCCATGAAACAAAGAGAACACTTGCAAAACAAACAAGAGAAACACAGATATAATGCACATAGCACAAGACATTCCTAACATCGACTAAGTCTTATTACTGTGAAACAATTACAATATGAGAACTATTGGCTCGGTTTACAATTTGGGCAGAGTCACATGACTCACCTCACCTCACCAAGGCACTCATACAAAGATTCATCACTACAAGACTCGTTCGTCGCAATAATTTTCGAAACCCCTATGGTGCACCTGAGACGTGCGCCCACCACAGTGTCACCATCTCTCCTCTATCACAAGACTTCAAACAGACCTATGGTTATATCTCATAGCATGCATTAGTTATACCTATGACAAGCCTTCCCAAAAATCCAAAGTCACCCTGCTTGTTGCTAGACTCAATCCAAAGAAGGTTTCTCCAACATTGTCCACATAATCACCTCAAGGCAGCACAAGTCCTCCCATCTGGAGCGACTTGGCACCTTGAGGGGGATTTCCCCTCCTTGTCTAAATCTTCCACAAATCCATAGTGTTGATCTTTCTCTCCTCCTTGTGCCTTCCTGGTTGTGTTCCTTGTGCTCTTATATGGAATCCAAATGTCACCTTCATGAATCTCTGCATCCTTTGGGTGTGTCATGCCCCTTCGCGAACCAACACACCCAAACGAACCGATGCACCCCTTCATGGATCGATGCACGCATGAAGTCGTGCATTCATCAACCTTCACGTCCATTGGGACTGATGTACCCCAACCTTGGGTGGGCTCCTCATGTCATCGTGCCCGAATGTCTTTGGTGTGCTCAAACTTGTGCATGTGCCTTGTCGAGCTAACTTGTCTTCTAACTCGACGTGCCCCTTCTCTTTGTTTCTTCCACCCCATCCTTCGTCTCATGATTGAGAAATCCCCTTAGTGTGTTCTCCCTCCCAAGGTGCCCACTTTCCCAACTAATGTGACTCTTGGGTGCCAAAGAAACCCCAAATTATGCCTCCTTTAGGGATTGGGAGAGGGTGCTCGCACCCTTCTAACCGGGGAACTTACATTATCTCCCACCTCAAGTCATTTTTGTCCCTGGAAACATCCACGAAATCTATGATATCCAAGTTTTCTCGAACTTGTGCCTCCATCCATAGCTCAACCTATTGGAAACCCCCAATTGTGTGTCGCTAGAGACCCCAAATTTCCACAACTCATGCAATAATCTGCAACACTGTGCAACCATCCACATTTCTCTCTTCCCAAAGTTGTGTGTTACCAATATTTCCTCTACATTGGAAAGACGTCCCTTTCCCAACTCTATCTGTAGTGTCCAATATGCCATTGTCTTTTTGTGATGACCACACTCTATCCTACTTCCTCTTCCTCAACCACTCCTGCAACCTCAATCAAAACTTCAAAAATGTCTAAGTGTTGAACTACTGTGAACTTGTTGGTGCGCCCATACTTCAACCAACTCTGCCATGTCTCTGCACATTGTGTTTCTCGAGTCTTGAACTATTCAGGTGAACAATCCAACTGTCATGTCCAAGTCTTAAGATGTGCCTCCCCATGCTCGAACTTAGTTGTTTTTGTGCACATCTTTGTCACTACATCCACCTCCAAATCCTAACGAAAGTATCCACGCTTGCCTCATTTCTTCCACATCCAATATTCGTCAAGGAGATAATACACAATGTCCAAGTGTTGTGCCTCCTAACTTACTATCATGTCTATACTCTCGACCCTCTTGTCATGTTGTTGTTCTCGCCCAAATTTTAAATTAGTTGAATGACCAGTCCAACCATCACACTCCTTGAGCTTGCACACCCTCATACACAAACTGGTCACTTCCTTTCGCAATTTGGTTTGTCCACACACATCGTCGGATCAAGGAAAGGTCACCCCTCACCTTGTTTCACTATGAAGTCACCGCAAAACAAAGTCATTTGTTGCACCTTGACTCCACTTCCCACCCCATGGTGCAGTTAGCCAATCTGCTGCAACTACAAATCATTGTGCACCTGTATGTCCAACCAACTCTTCTCTTATGACTCAAACTGCAATCAAGTCCACAATTTTGGCTTCCTTGGCCGAATTCTCCCCATCTTCATCTACATCTTCAGATATGAAACGTCCCATCTACACCAAGAACCGTATGTCCATAATACCTTTTCCACATTATTTCATCACCCAACCACGTTTTTGTGTCTACCTGTCTATGCCTTGAAATGGTTAGGCTTCGCCCTCAACCATGCTTCCAAAATAAAGAGAAATTCCCATGTCCAAGTAATTTATTCATGTTGCAATATATCTATCTGCACAATCCTCCAAACCAAGGAAAGTCCTCAACTCACCTCCTTTCTTCAAGTTACCTCTTTGCAACTCAACATTTACGATGAGTGTGGCCAACACACCCACACTCCTAAAATGCCCCAATGAACTGTCAGAAGTGCCCCAAGTAGAATGAGTCACCCACAAAGAACTTCCATGCCTTAGGTACATTCAAATCAATACTTTAGCCAACCTCAACCAATGACCCTCCTGGATCTCTAAGTCATCACACAATCATCCACCAGTCACTAAGGTACACCCTGCCTCATCCAATGTCAAATACCAAAGGTGATTGAACACCACCCAAGTCACTTGGTCTATGTTCTACCCATTAAAGTTGACTACTAGAAATTCTTGGTTGACTTGTTTGTTGACTCCTTCCATCTCCTATAATGAAACTAAATTGCACCTCCGCAAACATCCAAACTCTGAAATTGTTGTTGCGATTTTTTCAAATCATTGCATGACTCAACAAACCTATCTAAGGCACCAACACACCAAGGTACCTCATTCAATAGTTAGGAAACTCCTCAAGTCACCTCCACGGCTGCACAAAAATTTGGCTAAGTCCACCATAGGACTCATCCAAGTAGGTTACTCCAGGATATCCATACAGTCACCCAAGTCAAGGCATCTAAAATACTATGTGACTTATTCAAATATGCACCACTTGAGTTTCCCTAAAGTATGTCATTTTTCACCGCAGAAACAAATTACACTTGAACCACCAAGTCACCCAGCTTCTCTTCAAATAACTCACTGTAACACTCAGGAAATGAAAGAACTCAAAACCAACCATACCTTTCCCACGACATTCTTGGCTACACCCATGGTTTAAGTATGTTTTTCTGGACTTTCACTCACCCAAGCCACCAACTCTCCACATGATTTCCCCTCAATCACTTAATTGTTTTTGTACACATCCCCATGTATTCCCATTCCTGGACTTAGTTGTTTATGTACACATCTATGTCGCTATGTCCACCTCCAAAGAGTAAGGAAAGTATCCACCCTTGCCTCATTACTGCCACATCCAATTTTAATTAAGGAGATAACCGACAATGTCCAAGTGTTGTGCCTCCAAACTTACTAGCATGTATCTACTCTCGACCCCCTTGTCATGTTGTTGGTCTAGCCCAAATCATGAACTAGTTGAATGGCTAGTCCAACTGTCACACTCCTTGAGTTTGCACATCCTCATACACAAACTGGCCACCTCCTTTCACAATTTGGTTCATCCACACACATCAGATCACCCCTCACCTTGCTACACTATGAAGTCACCCCAAAATAAATTCATACGTGACACCTTGACTACACTTCCCACCCCATGGTGCAGTTAGCCAATCTGTTGGAACCACACATAGTCTACATCACATCCAAGTCTATGAAGAGTCAAGGGAAATGATCGTGCATCTACACATTCAACCAAATCTTCCCATGTGACTCAAATTGAAATCAAGTCCATAAGTTTGGCTTCATTGACTGAATTCTCCCTATCTTCATCTACATCTTTGGATATGAAACACCCCATCTGCACCAAGAACCATACGTCCAGACTACCTTTTCCCCATTACTTCATCACTTGACCATGATGTTGTTTCTACCTCTCTATGTCTTGAAATGGTTAGGATTCAACCTCTACCATTATTCCCAAATAAGAGAAACGCCCATGTCCAAGTAATTTATTCATGTTGCAATCTACTTGTCTGCCCAATCCTCCAAACCAAGGAAAGTCCTCAAATCACCTCCTTCCGTCAAGTTACCTATTTGCAACTCAACATCTGCAATGAGTTTGGCCAACACACCCACACTCCTCAAATGCCCCAATGAACTGTTAGAAGTTATCCAAAGTAGAATGAGTCACCCTCAAATAAATTCCATGCCTTAGGCACGTTTGAATCAATACTTCGGCCAACCTCAACCAATGACCCTCCCTATAACGTCCTAGGCCACCAACAAGTCGGGCAACGCCACTACTCACAGAATTCACTTAGCTCTGATACCAAATTGTAACATTCCCGGCCACCAACAGGTCGGGCAACGCCACTTCTCGTAATATATATATATATATATATATATATATATATATATGACATGCATTTTAATGAATCTTAAAACAATTAAAATAGAGTTACTTCTACCATACATATTCAAATGGAATTGACAATAATTCCACATGCAACGGAACACATGATACATTTCAAGAAACACATACATGCATAACATACATAATTAAGCACGGAAATGATACTTATCTTTTAATTGGAGTAAAACCACCAACTTTGTGCAGACCTTTCACGAACCTCCCAGCCTTAGACCACATTGTTCATCACACTCAGCAGTGGGTCACCCTCGAGATGGGACTAAACTCCACCGGGCAAGGGAATTCTAGGCTTGGAAAAGACAACAAGGAAGTTGCACAAAACAACAGGAAGGATATTTTATCCCAGGAGCCACTTACACCCACAACCTACAGACCCTCATTCCCCACACACCTGCTCCACCCCAGGAGGGTACACCTTCACTAATACAAGTCCATCAACTAGTACACCTCCCTTACCTTGGGCTTCAGCGATAGGCTGGACTAGAAGTCTCATAGTATTGTAGCTGCTACGAGACTCCCTTCCAGGAGAACTCACTTCCCAACAAACTCTCTCACCTGGGAGAGTTTCTCATAGGACTAACAACCTGCTTCTTCAATTCAGCTCCTAAGAAATATTGCAACAACATTCAGCTAACATATGGGTGATGACAGCAACAGGAAACAGATATGGACACCAAAAATGGCAACAACCTAACGCTAAGACACAACATGGCTCATGCGAATACAAATGTATTTGAATTCACCGGAGACACACAGAACAAATCAAGTATGACTGCAGGATTCCAAAGGTGTGTACTAGGTACAGAGCCGATGATGATGGAGAATTGGTTCAATGCGTGAATCCCTGGTCAATCGGGAAGGTGACAGACCTCCAGAGAAACGTAAGGGTCGTGAGGAAACTTGAAACTAGTCCAAACACAAGGATGGGAAGAAATGCCCGAATGGGAAGTGAACCCCCAATGAACTGGCTTCCTCAGATATAAATTGCATGCACCCAGGTTGACACATGTCTTCCTGAAGCCGCATGAGTTCCACTTAGCACTTGTTCCCTTTTTCCCATGAACTTAGGGCAACACGACTTAATTCAACCATAGCCTTTGGGAAATAATAATAAAATATTATTCCCTTAGAGGTAATCCCTTATAGCTTAGCTCCTAGGCCTAGACACTTAGCCCCCCTCCCTTACCCTACCTAGTGGAGCTTATTCCCCCATAACTCTTCTTCATGGTCGATCTACATGTAGCAGTGTAATTTTTTTAATGATGCGAGTACTTACATATACAAAATCAGGCTCATTGGCCTTGGCATTTGGCTCAACATCCTAATAAACACATAAGTCTCTCAGCTTATAACCACTCGGCTCACCATCCTATAAACATAATCACAATTCAGCAAGGGTTCGGCCTTGGGGTATTACAATCCCCTCCCCTTATTTTTGCATTGTCCTCAGTGAAACTTATTTACACATCAACAACAAGATTTCCAAAATCTTCAAAAAGACGTGGGTACTCTGCTTGCATAGAATATTCATGCTCCCATGTTGTGTTCTCATAACCATACCAGGTCCACTGGACTTTTACAAGCCTTATGGATCGATTTCGGATCTGCTTGCTTTTCTGGTCCAGTATACGCACCGAATGCACCTACAAGACGTCTTCTTGCTCCACCTAAATCACATTCCAATCAATCACATGATTAGGATCAGGTATATATTTCTTAAGGAATGAAACATGAAACACATTATGTACAGTCATGGATGCAGGAAATGCAAGCATATAAGCAAATGGTCCAATCCTTTCTAGGATTTCAAATGGCCCACAATATCTGGCTGCCAACTTGGAACAGTTTCCCAACTTCAGAGAACTTCTGTTGGCTTCACTTTCAAGAAAACATGATCACCCACTTTAAACTCCATGTGGATCATGTTCTTATCAACATAAATTTTCTGCCTGTCTTGGGCAACCTTCAAATTCTGCTTAATATTCAACATTTGTTCTTCCATTTCCTTGAGCAACTCTGGCCCAACCACTGCCCTATCAGCTGGGTTATCCCAGATTACTGGGGTATTTCACTTTCTGCCATAAAGTGCTTCAACTGGGCTCATCTTCAGTGATGCTTGATACCCATTGTTGTAGGAAAATTCTACCAAGTGTAGATAATATTCCCATTTAGATGGTTTGTCCATCACATACATTCTTAACATATCTTCTATCACTTGGTTTACTCTTTATGTTTGTCCATCTGACTCAGGGTGATAGGTTGTGCTGAAGTTTAGATTCTTTCTGAACCCTTTGAATAACCCTTTCCATAATTTTGAAGTGAATTTCGGGTCTCTGTCAGACACAATTGTCTTAGGAATACCGTTCAATCGTGCTACTTCCTTCATATAGGCATCGACAACATTAGTTTCCTTGTGAGTAGTCTTCAATGGAATAAAATGGGTAGCTTTCGTAAGCTTATCCACCACCACCATGATGGAATCATGTTGCTTGGTGGTTCTGGGCAATCCTGTGATGAAATCCATTTTCACCACTTCCCACTTCCACTCAGGAATAGGTAAAGGCGGTAGCAACCCTGTTGGGTGCCTATGTTCATCTTTAACCTTCTGACACTCCATACATCTGGCGATGTATTCTGCAATTTCCTTCTTCATGACTGGCCAAAAGTAATGGCTCTTGACTGCTGCCATTGTTTTCTGATATCCAAGGTGCCCAGCATAAGGCACATTATGCATTTATTTCAAGATCGTAATTCTCAACTCCTGGGAATTAGGTACATAAATTATGTTTTTGTACAAGAGTGTTCCATCAGCTTCCAATTTATAATCTTCCACTTTCTATAGAATCTTACCTTGTTGTAGCTTTTCCACCAATTCCAGGTACTGTAAATCTGCATTTGCAGCTTCCAAAATTATGCCTTTAATATCAGTTTGATACATGCTAATGGTTGTAGCATGTAGTTCATGCACTCTTCTGTTGAGTGCATCAACCACTTTGTTCTCCTTTACTTTGATATGATTGATATCAAAGTCGTACTCATAAAGGAATTCCAACCATCTACTTTTCCTAGCATTCAAGGTTGGTTGATCAAACAAATACTTCATACCATTATGGTTTTTCCTCAGTTCGAACCTACTTCCCATGAGGTAGTGCCTTCATTTCCTCAGAGTGTGCACTATGGATGCCAACTCCAAATCATGAGTTGCATAGTTGTTTTCATGATCCTTCAGTTTCCTAGACTCATAACATATTACAAACCCATTTTGACAGAGGAATCCTCCCAATCCTTCTTTGCATGCATCTGTACACACTACACAATCTTCATTCAGGTCTGCAATCCTCAAGATTGGAGCACTGGTTAAAAACTGTTTCAATTGCTAGAAGCTTCTCTCACATTCTTCTATCCATTGAAATTTCTTCTCCTTCCTTTGCAAGGAATTGATGGGGTGAGCTATCCTTGAGAATATTGCAATGAACCTTCTGTAATAGCCAGCTAGACCCATAAAGGATCTGAATTATGTCACATTCTTTGGTGATGGCCATTCTTTGATGGATTCTATCTTCTCAGGATCCACGACTATCCCCTCCTTTGAAATGATATGTCCCAAGTAATGGATCTTCTTTTGATAAAATGAGAACTTGCTCAATTTGGCATATAGATGGTGCTCTCTTAGCACCTAAAACACCATCTTCAGATGATGTTCATGCTCTTCCTCCGACTTGGAATACACCAGGATGTCATCCAAAAAGACTATGACAAAATTGTCTAGATATTCTCTGAATACACCATTCATTAGGCACATGAAAACAACGGGTGCATTTGATAACCCAAATGGTACCACTGTGAATTCATAATGACCATACCTTGTTCTGAAGGTGGTCTTGTTGATGTCTTCATCTTTTATCCTCACTTGGTGGTACCCTGCCTTGATATCTATTTTTTGAAAATATCTTGGCATCCTTCAATTGATCAAAGAGATCATCGATCCTTGGCAAAGGATACTTGTTCTTAATAGTCACCTTGTTCAACTGTCTGAAATCGATGTACAATCTCAATGTCCCATCTTTATTTTTCAAGAACAAGACCGGGGCACCCCAAGGTGACACACTTGGGCGTATATACCCCTTCTTCAGAAGTTCTTCAATCTGTAATTGAAGTTCTTTCAACTCTGGTGTACTCATTCTGTAAGGAGTTTTTGACACTGGAGTTGCTCCATGCATCAAGTTTATAGAGAAGTCAATATCTTTTTTCGGGGGTAGTCTTGGTACCTCCTTGAATACATCTTCAAAATATTTTAATATTGCATGGTATTCAATATTTGACACCTTATCCTTAGGTGCTTCTTCCATATGAGCTGCAAATAATTGACAACCTTTCCTATAACACTTCTTCAGTTGCATTGCTGAGATTTCTCTGATAGCAACTGCTCTGGGAATTCCTTGGACTTTCCTTGGGTTTCCTTTCTCGTCCAGGAAATTGAATGCCTTGCTATGACAGTATAAGATGGCATGGTGTTTGTCCAACTAATCCATCCCAATTAGACAGTCATAGGAACCCAAAGGTAAGATATTCAATTCAGTGCTTGTGCTCAGTCCATTCATGTCCATTGGGCAAGACTTAACCAACTCAACAATCCTTCTCTTGGCTCCTATAGCTAGCTGCACTAACCAAGATTTTCCATGCTTTCTTCTTGGAAAATGTAAACTTTCCACCATTCTAGGATCTATGTAACTATGACTACCTCCTGAATCAATTAATGTAGTAATGGGTTGGTTGTTGATCATACCTTCCACTTCAATCATATGTGACTAATATTATGCTTTCTTGTTGTCCAGGGATGCATAGATCCTTGGTACACTTATGCCCATGTCCTCCACTATTTCTACCTATTGAACATTGTGGACAACCCTTGCTTTGTCATTTCTATGGGGGCAATATATGTACCTATGATTTCCTTTACAACCCCAACATTGCATAGGTGGTTGTCTTGGCATTTGACCACCTACTTCATCCTTCTTGGGCTCTCTAAAACCTGGTTGTCCTTGAGGGATATTCCTAAAAAATGGTGGTTTGCTTCCCTTTTTCCTCTGCTCCCTCTTAAACTTCTTCTTCTCTTCCCAAGCTTTTAGGAAAGTAGACTTTTCATTTTGCTAATCATATAAGCATTTTTCTCTCCTTATAGTTTCTTCCATAGTTTTCGGGTCATCATACTGGATCTTGTCACTAATGGAAGATGATAGCCCACTCAGATACCTTTGAATATTAATTGTCTCGTCCTTGATTAAGGGAACATATTTCAACAACTCCAAGAATATTCTTTCATACTCATTAATGGACATACTTCCCATCTTGAGTTCGAAGAACTCTTTCATCTTCTTGTCATAATACCTCTTAGTTAAGTATTTCTTTTAAAAATGTCTCTTGAATTCCTTCCATGTAACATTCTTCTCTCTGGCGTGTTGTACTTGCACAAGCTGATCCCACCATATGGATGCCTTTCCTTTAAGTTGGTATATGGAAATTCTTCCCTCTACATGAGAAGAATAGTTCTGCAGTTGGAAATATTTCCTCATGCCCAACAACCATGTCTCATCTGTGATGTCCCGTCCCCAAGAGTAGGCCAGCCGGGAGTGACTTAGTAGTCTATATGTTCCCGTAGACTATAGTCAGGCACAAACAGGGAACAAGATGGAGAAATAAGGAGGAATTAATGGCTAAACGATGAATTAAGCNGTTTCAATTGCTAGAAGCTTCTCTCACATTCTTCTATCCATTGAAATTTCTTCTCCTTCCTTTGCAAGGAATTGATGGGGTGAGCTATCCTTGAGAATATTGCAATGAACCTTCTGTAATAGCCAGCTAGACCCATAAAGGATTTGAATTATGTCACATTATTTGGTGATGGCCATTCTCTGATGGATTCTATCTTCTCAGGATCCACGGCTATCCCCTCCTTTGAAATGGCATGTCCCAAGTAATGGATCTTCTTTTGATAAAATGAGCACTTGCTCAATTTGGCATATAGTTGGTTCTCTCTTAGCACTTGCAACACCATCTTCAGATGATGTTCATGCTCTTCCTCGGACTTGGCATACACCAGGATGTCATCCAAAAAGACTATGACAAAATTGTCTAGATATTCTTTAAATACACCATTCATTAGGCACATGAAAACAACGGGTGCATTTGATAACCCAAATGGTACCACTGTGAATTCATAATGACCATACCTTGTTTTGAAGGTGGTCTTGTTGATGTCTTCATCTTTTATCCTTACCTGGTGGTACCCTGCCTTGAGATCTATTTTTGAAAATATCTTGGCATCCTTCAATTGATCAAAGAGATCATCGATCCTTGGCAAAGGATACTTGTTCTTAATAGTCACATTGTTCAACTATCTGAAATCGATGTACAATCTCAATGTCCCATCTTTATTTTTCACGAACAAGACTGGGGCACCCCAAGGTGACACACTTGGGTGCATATACCCCTTCTTCAGAAGTTCTTCAATCTGCAATTGCAGTTCTTTCAACTCTGGTGTACTCATTCTGTAAGGAGTTTTAGACACTGGAGCTGCTCCATGCATCAATTTTATAGAGAAGTCCATGGATAGTCTTGGTACCTCCTTGAATACATCTTCAAAATATTTTAATATTGCATGGTATTCAATATTTGACACCTTATCCTTAGGTGCTTCTTCCATATGAGTTGCAAATAATTGACAGCCTTTCCTATAGCACTTCTTCAGTTGCATTGCTGAGATTTCTTTGATAGAAATTGCTCTGGGAATTCCTTGGACTTTCCTTGGGTTTCCTTCCTCGTCCATGAAATTGAATGCCTTGCTATGACAGTATAAGATGGCATGTTGTTTGTCCAACCAGTCCATCCCAATTAGACAGTCATAGGAACCCAAAGGTAAGATATTCAATTCAGTGCTTGTGCTCAGTCCATTCATGTCCACTGGGTAGGACTTAACCAACTCAACAACCCTTCTCTTGGCTCCTATAGCTAGCTTCTCTAACCAAGATTTTACATGCTTTCTTCTTGGAAAATGTAAACTTTCCACCATTCTAGGATCTATGTAACTATGACTAGCTCCTGAATCAATTAATGTAGTAATGGGTTGGTTGTTGATCATACCTTCCACTTCAATCATATGTGACTAATATTCTGCTTGCTTGTTGTCCAGAGATGCGTATATCCTTGGTACACTTATGCCCACGTCCTCCATTATTTTTGCATGTTGAACATTGTGGACAACCCTTACTTTGTCATTTCTATGGGGGCAATATCTGTACCTATGATTTCCTTTACAACCCCAACATTGCATAGGTGGTTGTCTTGGCATTTGACCACCTACTTCATCCTTCTTGGGCTCTCTA
Source organism: Picea engelmannii (assembly GCA_009831015.1). Lineage (NCBI taxonomy): Eukaryota > Viridiplantae > Streptophyta > Pinopsida > Pinales > Pinaceae > Picea > Picea engelmannii. The sequence goes on from ML804113.1 coordinate 119,103, forward strand.
AAACCTGGTTGTCCTTGAGGGATATTCCTGAAAAATGGTGGTTTGCTTCCCTTTTTCCTCTGCTCCCTCTTAAACTTCTTCTTGTCTTCCCAAGATTTTAGGAAAGTAGGCTTTTCATTTTGCTAATCATATAAGCATTTTTCTCTTCTTATAGTTTCTTCCATAGTTTTCAGGTCATCATACTGGATCTTGTCACTAGTGGAAGATGGAAGCCCACTCAGATACCTTTGAATCTTAATTGTCTCATCCTTGATGAAGGGAACATATTTCAACAACTCCAAGAATCTTCTTTCATACTCATCAATGGACATACTTCCCAGCTTGAGTTCGAAGAACTCTTTCATCTTCTTGTCATAATACCTCTTAGTTAAGTATTTCTTTTAAAAATGTCTCTTGAATTCCCTCCATGTAACATTCTTCTCTCTGACGCATTGTAGTTGCACAAGCTAATCCCACCATATGGATGTCTTTCCTTTAAGTAGGTATATGTCAATCCTTCCCTCTGCATGAGAAGAATAGTTCTGCAGTTGGAAATATTTCCTCATGCCCAGCAGCCATGTCTCAGCATCTTCATCTTTCTTGTGTTCTCCATCAAAAGTAGGGGGTTTAATATTGTTCATTTCACCCTTCAGTTCATCCACTCCAGATATCATGTGCTTTCTGGTAGGAGATGGGATTGAACTACTATGTGAACTTCTCTTGGAGTGCTCTTGGGAGTGATGATGGTGTCTGCCAACACTCCTTGATCTCCTCTTCTCATCAAGGAACCTGTGACTTCCTGGTTTACTGGAGTCACTCCCCTTATCCAATTTATTTTCTATCCTTTCCAGACTCTGTATCAACTTTATATTGAATTCTCCCTGTTGCTCCCTAGATTTCATGAGATTTTTGTTATCTTCTCTGTGAGTCTGGACATATTTCTGCAATCTTTCAATGATTTTCATCATGTTTCCCTCCTTATCTATCTCTTCTCCATGGTCATTGGAGTTCGATTATTCAAATCCCAAATGGACATCCATTCCTTTAGTTGCATTCTTTGAACTGAAAGCATTACGTGCCTCCTCCATTCTCTACACTCTGTGACAATTCGGTTTGGTTCTGACAATCGTTAACTCAACAAACACAATGTGCAGTCAAACGAAATTTGTCAGGCCATCATTCCTTAACAATTCCACAGTATTCATAAACCATTCTGATTCAAAGAAATCTTTCAGATTCCATTTTCTTTCTAAGCTATGCTATGTTCTGCAATAAGCACTAGCCCTTTTCTCTTAGCACCCAACCCATGCGACCACGGGTTGTGGCCAAGCACTAGGTCGATAGGAACTTATTCAAGAATTCGGGCCTCCGGATTCAGAATTTTTCAAAGTATATCACAACAAATCTCTCAGAGTTCTAGATTGATGAACTCACAAAGTACTTCGGGACTTCAGAGCTTCGGAGCTTCGGGAATTTAGGCTTCGGAAGTTTGCACATCAGCACACCCCACTTCTCCCGAACTGTTAATCTCCAAACACTTCCATGTCACCTTGGCGTTACAAAACTTTTGAAAGTTCTTCCTTTCGTTCCCTTATGAACCATTCTTCCAAAATGTCAAGTCTCCGGACTTCACAACTGGCACCACGCGTCAACTGGACCCACGGCTTCCATGCTTGGACCAAGATATTGAATAGTCAGATCACTTAACACTTTTCAAATTGTGAGGGCATGAATTCATGGTTTGGAGTAACCTGTCTTTCATCTCGTAATTCTTCTGACGTTGACACGTAACCCCTCGGTGAATCCATGGTGTGTATTGCGGGACCACCTTGGAGAATTAACTCTTGTGCAACTTGGGTCCCCACAATGCCTCCTGGCCATCGATCTTGATGTATCATGATCAACTCCAGTGTGGGTCTGCCAACCTTTAACTACGTTATGTAACCTCTGGGCCCACATAGTACAACTGGAAACATTCCAGGTGGGGGAAAGTGGCAAGTATAGGAGAGGTCCACGTCACCTCCAGGTGACATCATCATGACTCACTACTTCGGCTCTTCGGGGCTTCGAAATTTCTCATCTCAGCACACACTAATTCTCCCGAATGATTTCACTCGAAGTCCACAAATTTCTGCCATGTGTCCTCTCTCTTGGATCGACGACACAGACAGACTTCGTTACATTGAGGATTTCCAAAGGATCTCACGGCTAATTGCCTCGCAACTTTTCCAAATGTGACGGTCTGGGGTGACTTTGTTTCCTCTTGAAGAAATCCTAGTTGTTAACTTGTTAAACCTTGAGATTTTCTCCCCCTTTGAATATTTCTTCCTGCCATCTCTCATGAGCTTCGTTTCTCCAACCCCTTTCTCCTTAGAGGGTTGCTTTGACACTTAGTCAACTTTTGGATTTTTTCACTCCTTGCAACAGATCTTCGCGACCCTTTATGAGAAAAGTCAAGTTATTTCTCCCGAGATTTTTGAGTCAAAGACTCTATCGACGCACTCCTTGCACCTAGAGACGCTCTGAACCTCGAATTGTGTCCCTTTTGACAACAATTCACTCTGAAATATTTGTCTTGTTAACCACTAACATGGCCCATCCAGGGTCAGTGTTGAAACCATGGCTCTAATACCAAATTGTAATGTCCTCGACCACCAACAGGTCGATAAATGCCACTACTCACAGACTTCACTTAGCTCTAATACCAAATTGTAACGTCCTTGGCCACCAACAGGTCGGGCAACACCACTTATTGGAACAT
>ML804113.1:121978-164207 GCA_009831015.1 Picea engelmannii
ATACATATTCAAATGGAATTGACAGTAATTCCACATGCAACGGAACACATGATAAATTTCAAGAAACATAGTCATGCATAACATACATAATTAAGAAAATAAATGATACTTATCTTTTAACTAGATTAAAACCACCAACTGCGTGAAGACCTTCCATGAACCTCCCAGCCTTAGACCACACTGCTCATCATGCTTAGCAGTGGGTCACCCCCGAGTTGGGACTAAACTCCATCGGGCAAGGGAATTCTAGGCTTGGAAAAGACAACAAGTAAGTTGCACAAAGCAATAGGAAGGATATTTTATCCCAGGAGCCACTTACACCCACAACCCACAGACCCTCATTCCCCACACGCCTGCTCCACCCCAGGAGGGTACAACTTCATTAATACAATTCCATCGGCTAGTACACCTCCCTTACCTTGGGATTCAACAACAGGTTGGACTAGAAGTATCAGAGTATTGAAGTTGCTACGGGACTCCCTTCTAGGAGAACTCACTTCCCAGCAAACTCTCTCACCTGGGAGAGTTTCTCATAGGCCTGACAACCTGCTTCTTCAATTCAGCTCCTAAGCAATAATACAACAACATTCAGCTAACATACGGGTGACGACAGCAACAGGAAACGGTTATGGACACCAAAAATGGAAACAACCTAACGCTAAGACACAACATGGCTCACGTGAATACAAATGGATTCGGCTTCACCTGAGACACACAGAACAACTCAAGTATGACTGTAGGATTCCAAAGGTGCATACTAGGTATAGAGGCGATGATGATGGACAACTGGTTCAATGCATGAATCCCTGGTCAATTGGGAAGGTGACAGACCTCCAGAGAAACGTAAGGGTCATGAGGAAACTCGAAACTGGTCCAGACACAAGGATGGGAAGCAACACCTGAATGGGAAGCGAACCCCCAATGAACTGGCTTCCTCATCTATAAACTGCATGCGCCTAGGTTGACACATGTCTTCCTGAAGCCGCATGAGTTCCACTTAGCACTTGTTCCCTATTCCCATGAACTTAGGGCAATACGGCTTAAGTCAACCATAGCCTTTGGGAAATAATAATAAAATTTTATTCCCTTAGAGGTAAGCCCTTCTAGGTTAACCCCTAGGCCTAAACACTTAGCCCCCCTCCCTTACCCTACCTAGTGGATCTTATTCCCCCATAACTCTTCTTCATGGTCGATCTACATGCAACAGTGTAATTTTATTAATGATGCGAGTACTTACATATACAAAATTAGGCTCATTGGCCTTGGCATTTGGCCCACCAACCTAATAAACACATACGTCTCTCAACTTATAACCACTCGGCTCGCCATTCTATAAACATAATTACAATTCAGTAGGAGCTCGACCTTGGGGTATTACACTCACAGATCTCTAAGTCATCACACAATCATCCACAAGTCACTGAGGTATGCCCCGCCTGATCCAATGTTGAATACCAAAGGTGCGCAAATACCACCCAAGTGACTCGGTATATGTTCTACCCATTCAAGTTGACTGCTAGCAACTCTTGGTTGACTTCTTTGTTGACTCCATCCATCTCCTAGAATGGAACTAGCTTGCACCTCCACAAGCATCTAAAATCTGGCACCATTGTCGTGACTTGTCAAGTCACTGCATGACTCAACAAACCTGTCTAAGGCACCAACACACGAAGTTAATCTTCCAATAGTAAGGAAAATCCTCAAGTCACCTCCATAGTTGCACCCACGTCTATCTAATTCCACCATAGGACTCGTCCAAGTAGGTCACCCCAAGCTCTCCACACATTCACCCAAGTCAAGGAATCCCAACTACTACATGACTTCTTCGAATTTACACCACTCGAGTCGCCCTCAAGTCTTTTGGTCTTCATCGTGGAAACAAATTACACTTAAACAACCAAGTCACCTAACTTCCCTTCAAAGAAATCACCCCAACACTTAGGAAATGCAAGAGCTCAAAACCAACCATACCTTTCCTATGAAATTTGTGGTAACACCCATGGCTTAAGTATATTTTCCTGGACTTTCACTCACCCAAGTCACCGACTCTCCAGATGAAGTCCCCTTAATCACCATCTGTAGCTACACAAATCTACATACACCTTCTCTACAATATAAGGCCGAGTCCATATGTCCACTTCAAAAATACATCTAAGTTCCAAAATTCCCATGCAACTGATCATACTCAACCCCAATGTCCTGTTATCTCGACACCTTGACTACTTCCACTTCAAGGCATCATGCACACATTGCACAAATACTAAGTCTTATTGTTCCTAACTAAATATCATAACTCTGCAAACAACTACCTCATCCGAAGGATGTGGTTGAACCACTCGTCCAACAACCCAGCTCGACTCCACTTCTATTCTTGGCGATGCACATCAAGGAGATGTCATGATGAAAATGTTCCCAACCAACTACCTTGTTGTGAAGCTTCTCTAGCTCGCATCAAGTTGTTCAACTCACACAAGTGCTTCAACTTGTCACAAGACCACCTTTCATGTATTGAGTCTGCACAAAGGTGTATCCACTTCGTCACAACACATAATTTCTCCACTTCACAGTCACCCTACGATCACCCTCCACGATCACTTCTGCAATCACTTATGTGATCGTATCTGTGACAAGTCCTAGATTTTTCCACCTTTCCCAAGTGTTTCATTTCATCACAAACTCTTTTCCTGGTTTTCTCAAGGTGTGCGCACAGGTCCAACACTTAATTCTATAGAAAATAAAACCAACCAAGTCTGCACCTAGACTATCTCTACGAAAGGTCAGTCCACCTTACCGAACCTTCACCAAGTATGTGCCCAAATTGTATTTGTTTTGTTCCCTATCACCAGTTTCACCACCACAATAGTAGAGTGTGTTTCAAGATCTGATACCATCTATCATGAAGGTGATAGAGGTGAAGAGCTCACCAAATCATCCACCAAATCAACTCTCCATAGTCTACTTTGATGTGTGATCTATCAAATGCTTTGATACCATCTATCACATCCCCAAGGGAACACTAAGGATACTTTGTTTGGACTATGCCTCTTCACATAGAGCGCACCCATACTCCATTCTAGGCTATGGGCGAGTCACACACCTACTCTAGTGCAACTCACTTGTATATTTGGGCAATCTTGTTAACAACTTAACACTTAGTCAATTAAGCATACATTCATGAAATGAAGAGAACAATTGTGAAACAAACAAGAGACACATGGATTTAGTGAGGGAAACACAAGACATGCCTAACAACTAACTAAGTCTTATTATTGTGAAACAATTACAATATGAGCACTATTGGCTTGGTTTACAACTTGGGAAGAGTTTCATGACTCACCTCACCTCACCAAGACACTCATACATAGATTTGTCACCCCAAGACTCGTTCTTCGCAACAACTTTCGCAACTCATACGGTGCACCCCAGACATGTTCGCACCATAGACTCACTGTCGCTTCTCTGTCGCAAGACTTCACACAAACTTACAATTATGTCCCATAGCATGCCTCACTCAGACCAACGACAAGACTTCCCCAAACTTCAAAGTTTCCATGTTTGTTGCTAGACTCAATCCAAAAAAGGTTTCCCCAACTCTATCCATGGAATAACCTCAAGGCATTACAATTCCTCCCATGTGGAGCGAATTGGCTCCTTGAGGGGGGTCACCCCTCCTTTTCCAAATCTACCTCAGAACCTCAATGTTGATCTTGCTCTCCTCCTTGTGCCTTCTTGGTTGCATTCCTTGTGCTCTTATATGGACTCCAAATGTCACCTTCACAAACTGTCGTGTTCTTTGGGTGTGTCGTTCCCCTTTGTAGACCAACGTGCCCAAAAAAATCAATGTGCACATGAACCTGTGTGTTCTTCAACCTTCACATCCATTAGGACCAATGTACCCCAACCTTGGGTGCACTCCTCATGCCGACGTACCCCAATCTCTTTGGTGTGCTCAGCCTTATGTGTGTGTCTTTCCAAGATGACTTGTCTTTTGATCTAACATGCCCCTTATCTTGGTTTCTTTCATCCTATCCTTCACCTCATGCTTGGGAAATCCCCTTGGTGTGTTCGCGTGGCCAAGGCACCCACTTTCCCAAGTAGTGCGACTCCTAGGTGCCAAAGCAACCCCAAATTATGCCTCATTGAGGACTTGGGTGAGGGTGCTTGTTCCCTTCTAGTCGAGGACCTTACATCCTCCCCCACCTTGATTCATTGGCATACCCAACAACATCCAAAAAATATATGATCTCCAAGTTTTCCCGAACTTGTGCCTCCATCCATAGCTCAACCTGCTGGAAACCCCCAATCTCGTGTTGCTAGAAACCCCAAAATTATATCAAATAAAAACCCAAAGTTTCCCTACAAAATGGAAACTCTGAATTCCCACAACTCATGAAATCATCCACAACACTTTGCAACTATCCACACTGCTCTCTTCCCAAATTTGTGTGTGACCAATATATCCACTACATTGTAAAGATGTCTCTTTCCCAACTATGTCTACAAATTCCAAGATGCCACTATCATACTGTGACGATCACACTCTGTCCTGCTACTGCTACAACCTCAATTGTTGTTGAAACCTCAATCAAAACTTCAAATATTTCTAAGTGTTGAACTCCTATGAACTTGTTGTTGTGCTCATACTTCAACCAAATCTTGCATGTCTCTTCACACTACACGTCTCAAGTCATGTGTTAGTTGGGTGATCAATCAAATTGTCATGTCCAAGTCTTGAGATGTGCCTCCCCATGCCTGAAATTAGTTTTTTCTGTAGACATATATGTCACTATGTACACCTCCAAAGACTAATGCAAGTATCCACCCTTGCCTCACTACTTCCACATCCAATATTCTTCAAGGAGATAATCTGCAATGTCCAAGTGTTGTGCCTACAAAATTACTAGTGCGTCTATAATCTCAACCCCCTTGTCATGTTTTTGTTCTCTCCCAAGTCATGAAATATTTGAATGGTCAGTCCAACCATCACAATTTTTTATTTTGCATGCCCTCATACACAAAGTGGTCACTTCCTTTCGCAATTTGGTTCATCCACACATGTCCACGGATCAAGGCAAGGTCACCCCTCACCTCGTTGCACTATGAACTCACCCAAACAAATTCATATCTGGAACCTTGACTCCACTTCCTAGCCCATGGTGCAGTTATCCAATCTACTGCAACCACACACAGTCCTCATCGCATCCAAGTCTGTGAAGAGTTAATGGAAATCATTGTGCATTTGCACATCCAACCAACTCTGCCCATGTGACTCAAACCACAATCAATTCCACAAGTCTAGCTTCTTTGGTTGAATTCTCCCCATCTTCATCTACATATCCAGATATGAAACGCATCTACATCAAGAACTGTACATCCAAACTACCTTTCCCCCATTACTTCATCACTTGATCATGTTGTTGTGTCTACCTCTCTATGCCTTGAAATGGTTAGGCTTCACCCTCAACCATGTTTCCCAAATAAAGAGAAATTCCCATGTCCAAGTAATTTATTCATGTTGCAATTTTTTTTTCTACATAATCCTCCAAACCAAGTAAATTCCTCAACTCACCTTCTTCCTTCAAGTCACCTCTCTGCAACTCAACATCTGTGATGAGTGTGGTCAACACACCCACACTCCTAAAACACCCCAACGAACTGTCCAAAGTGCTCCAAGTATAATAGTCACCCACAAAGAACTTCCATGCCTTAGGCATGTTCAAACCAATACTTTTGTCGACCTTAACCAACGACCCTCTCGGATCTCTAAGTCATCTCACAATCATCTGCAAGTCACTGAGGCATGCTCTGACTCATCCAATGTCTCATACCAAAGGTGAGCGAACACCACCCAATTCACTTGGTCTATGTTATGCCCATTCAATTTCACTGATAACAATTCTTGGTTGACTTCTCTATTGACTCTATCCATCTCTTAGAATGGATCTTTCTTTCACCTCTGCAAGCATCCAAACTCTGGCACTATTGTCACAACTTTTCAATTCAACACATGACTCAACAAACTTGTCTAAGGAACCAACACACCAAAGTACCTCATCCAAGAGTTATGAAACTCTTCAATTCACCTCCATGACTGCACCCAAATCTACCTAAGTCCACCACAAGACTTGTCCAAGTAGGTCACCCCAAGCTCTCCAAACATTCACCCAAGTCAAGGAATACAAACTACTACATGATTTTTTCAAATATACACCACTTGAGTTTCCATCAAGTCTGCCAGTTTTCACTGTGGAAACGAATTACACTTAAACCACTGAGTCACCTGACTTCCCTTGCAAGAACTCACTATATCACTTAGTAAATACAAGAACTCAAATCCAACCATACCTTTCCCATGACATTCTTGGCTACATCCATGGTTTAAGTTTGTTGTCCTTAACGTTCACTCACCTAAGCCATTGACTCTCCACATGAACTCCCCCTAATCATTGTTCATAGCTACACAAACTTGCATACATATTCACTATGATACAAGGCCAACCCATCCATCCACTTCAAAAATACATCTAAGTTCCAAACTTCCCATGCAACCATTTGTACTCATCTCCAATGTCCTTCCATCTTTTTACCTTGATTACTTCTTCTTAAAGGCACCATGCACACAACACCTGACTGATAAGTCCTACTACTGCTAATTGAGTATCATAACTTTGTGAAGAGCTACCTCATATGAAGGTTGTGGTTGAACCACTCGTCCAACAACCTAGCTCGACTCAACTACTATTCTTGGTGATGCATGTCAAGGAGATGTCATGATGAAAATGTGCCCAACCAACTACCTTGTTGCAAAACTTCTCTAGGTTGCATCAAGTCTTCCAACTCACCCAAGTGCTTCAACTCGTCACATGGTCACCTTCCCTGTCTTGAGTCTCCACAAAGGTGTGTCGACTTCGTCACAACCCAAAATTGCTCCACTTCACAATCACCTTGTGATCACCCTTTGCGATTACTTCTGTAGTCACTTTTGCGGTCACTTATGCTCCTCATCTCATCTCATCCTTTGCTTTGTCTCCTGAAGATGGATCCTACAGTGGATTTGAAACATCAACCTATAACAAACAATGTTGTGAATATTTCGAAGCAACCTGAAGACAAGTCCTAAGTTTATCCACCTTGCCCAAGTGCTTCACTTCATCACACTCTATGCCTGGTCTTCTCAATGTGTGCGACCAAGTCCAACACTTACTTCTATCAAAAATAAAAATAAAAAACAAGTTTACGTCTAGACTATCTCTATGAAAGGTCAGTCCACCTTACCAAAACTTCACCAAGTCTATGCCTAAATTTTCTTTGTGTTGCACCTTACCACCACTGTCACCACCACAATATTATAGCATGTTTCAAGCTCTAATACCATCTATCATGAAGGTGATAGAGGTGAATACCTCACAAAATCAGCTCTCCATAGTCTGCTTTGATGTGTGATTTTTCACATGTTCTAATACCATTTGTCACGTCACCATAGGATTCCTGCAAGAATCTTATGATCATGCACTTTCTAAGGGCATGTGACACTACGACATTTCTCACTTGGATGTTTGGAAACACTAAGGATACTTCATTTGGACTATGCATCTTCACCTAGAGTATACCCATACTCTATTCTAGCCTACAGGTGAGTCACACTCCTACTCTAGTGCAACTCACTTGTATACTTATAAAATCTTGCTAACAACATAACACTTAGTCATTTAAGCATACATACATGAAATGAAGAAAACACTTGTGAAACAAACAAGAGACACATGGATTTAGTTCAAGGAACAATACATGCCTAACAACTCTCTAAGTCTTATTATTGCAAAACAATTACAATATGAGCACTACCGGCTTGGTTTAAAACTTGGGCAGAGTCGCAAGACTCACCTCACCTCACCAAGACACTCATACACAGATTTGTCACCCCAATACATGCCTAACAATTGGCTAAGTCTTATTATTGTGAAACAGTTACAATGTGAGCACTATCAGCTTGGTTTAAAACTTTGGGTAGATTCGCATGACTCACCTCACCTCACCTCACCAAGACACTCATACACATATTCTTCACCCCAAGAATCATCCATCGCAACAACTTTTGCAACTCCTATGGTGCACCCTAGACATGTTCCCACCACATACTCACTACCTCTTCTCTATCACAAGTATTGACACAGACCTACAGTTTTATCTCATAGCATGCCTCATTCAGACCTATGAAAATACTTCCCAAAACTCCAAAGTCACCTTGTCTACTGCTACACTCAATCCAAAGAAGGTTTCCCCAACTCTACCCATGGAATCACCTTAAGGCAGGAGAAGTCCTCCCATGTGGAGCGACTTGGTTGTTTTAGGGGGATCACCCCTCATTGTCCAAATCTACCTCAAAACCTCAGTGTCGATCTTTCTCTCCTCCTTGTTCCTTCTTGGTTGTGCACCTTGTGCTCTTATATGGAATCCAAATATCACCTTCACAAACCAGTGCGAGGGAAATCACCATTGATGTCAATGACTCCCAGGGTACTCCAGTACAATCCAACGAATGTGAATAAATGAGTTGAATTTGAACACTCGATGGAATCTCCCAATCAGGGGTCAATGATGTGAACCCACTGTTGAAAGCAAAGAAACCTGCCATTGAGGCATGCAGTCTCTAAGGTACTGAATGATTTCTAAGTCTTGTTCATGGATAATGAGTTGAATTCGACAAGAAAAGACTTGTCACAGGAGGGCCTTGATGTATCCCCCATCAATGACATGAAATTATTAACATATTTGAAGTAGATCAGAGCATGAAATGATTTGGAACTGACATAGGGAAGGCCGACATGGTAGAAGATTTACAACTGCAAATGGCCGACTCAATAGATGGCTTATTAAGGCTGGAATTCTCTTGAACATATGAATGACACGACAATGGTCTTGGCAGCATTGACTCAAGGAGTACCCAACATATGGACATGCAGATGGTCAAACGAGAGACAAATGGATTTCCCAACCCGGAGTCAGTGACAAAAGGGTGGTGTCATGTTCAAGAACGACTATTACTGCCACTAACACGGATACAGAGACACATTTACTTCCCAAATTTTCCCCCGCCATTTATGGCAAGTACCTCTTTATTTTTACGCAAGCTTGAGGGGGATAACATATGCGTGTTGATGTAATCTCATCCTTCGGACGAGTCCCTCAGAGTATGTTTAACAAACCCTAAGAAGGAGTGGTTCGGTCCCATATGGGTCTTTCAATGTTTGTTCAACGAGTCCAAAGAGAGAAAACTTGGGGTTTTTTAATGTTTGGAGAGTCTGAAAAACACTTAAAGAGGAGTCCATAAGTTCATTTTTCGTAAATTAATCTGATGAGACCGAAAAAGTGATAACCTAACGCTCATCAAATGTTTTCTTCAAATACTTTTACGAGCGTGAAAAGAACAAGGTCGCTCGAAAATCTTTTTGTTTTTACGGAGCATTAAAAGAGCTTAAAGGATACTCCATATGTTTCATTTTTCATGTTACCATTACGAGTATAAAAAAGCGACAAAAGTATACTCAATTACATTCTCATTGATTTATGAGCACGAGAAAGAACAAAAACTAAGCTCAAAGTTTTTTCTGAAAAACTCTAAAAGGATTTGTACATGCGACAAATGCATAAAATCAAACCAAAAAGGCATATCCTGTTCAATATTCCACTCCTAGGTTTTTCATCTGAAAACACCAAACACTTGCAATGTCGTTAGAACTTTAGGGTTTAGGTGGAATATATAAATAATATAAAATAAAATGAAAAAATGAAAAAGTTAATAAAAATGGGTAAAAAGCTTCATTTCACTATTCCATTATTACTCCACCCAAACTTTGTTCCAAAACCCCCTATTTACCTCAAATTTCCACTACGAATTGTGGAAGGCACAGTTGATCATTCGACAAATGGTCTTCGTTGAACAGGTAATTTTCATCTCTTTCAACTTTTCATGGATAAATTTTTTATTTTCATTGGTTAAAAATGGAATTTTGAGTTAAGTTTTCAAGGGTACCCGCGCATGGAGGTCGTCACAGGCACCCTATATCGTTCCATGCGACGACCCAATGTTGTTGAAAGTGGTGTTAAGGCTAGCCTGGGATGACTCTGCATTGTACGGATGCTCAGGCTTGTGACATGTGCAAATCAAAAAGTGTTTTGAGATGTATTTTCCAATAAAAGGATTCCAGGGAGAAGATGAAGAGGCTAATCTATCTTTTATGTTCCATTGCAAGTTTTCTACGGTAAGAATGTTGGAATGACAAGAAAGAGAGCATGAGGCGGAAGACTACTTTGTCGGGAATGACTCGGGAACGGTAAATGCCCTCCGACAGTGTGGATTGTTAAAATTCTTCAAGATCCAAGGCATGAGGGCCTAGTTGAGGTTACTCGAATACTTGGTTCACATGTGGGATGTGAACCAACAAGCATTTCATGTGGGGGCTGACATTCTTATGATAGATATCAAGGATATCTACTTCTTGATCGAGTTATCTCACCGTGGGGCTCAAGTTTCGCTGACATGTAGCAGGGGAGGTGGCGATCCTATGAGTCATTATATTAGTGCACATTGTGTGCCCGATACTCAGAAGCATAGCGACAAAGTTGTTATCGCATATGTCCATGACTTGCCTCTAAGGACCATCCTCTACACCATCACACGCATGGCAGGGAGTGCAGCTCCCCATATGGCTCTTCAGAGCTATTTCCAATATGTGTTGGAATGTATGGAGCCCCGAGTTTTCAACTGGTGTGACGAGGTTCTCAGAAGCATGAAAAAATAGTTGACCAAGTGCAGGAGTGGTGAGCTGAAACAGTTTGGATACGACTCGATTTTGGTGTCCTTCTTCCTGAAGAGGGTCCCATATTTATGCTTGTAGGTAGAGTGGGGTATACCTGCCCCACAGGATCCAATAATGAAGAGGTGGGTTGACCTCATGGCACGGCATGTAACCGGTCCTATCATTAGGTATAATGATGCTTTCTTTGACTGGTTGAAGACCTAGATGCTTATGGTCAATGACTATGCCTATGCCGGTTTAGACTTTCGAGGTGATGAAGACTTGGTTCTTCCTGAGGGTTCCCAATGGGGAGACATAGGTAAGAAAGACATTTTTTTTTTATGATGTTTTTGTGATTTTTAATATAAAATGTTTTTATGTGTTATTTATCCGACGACTAATCAAATGCTCTTTTCATGATGCATATGTGGGACCGTATCGACCTCCAAGTTCATCCCCCATCCAAAGGCGAGGGGAGAGAGTTGACGTAGCAGGAGTAGCGGCTGCTGACTACGAGATTCTAGAGCATAATCTAGAGGGGATCATGATGAACATCCAAGATGCCTCCATCGACGATATCCCGAGACATTATCAACACCATACAGTGGGCATATCTTCTTCCATCGGTCGACTGCTCTGTATATTAGCATGGGAAGTCGCATGTTATAGTGAGCAGCATCCTTGATGCTCTATTTGTATATGAAGTCATGTGCTTCACATTTTTGATATTTTGGTCTTCGGACAAAAACACTTTTTGTAACACTTTTATAAGGCTTCTACTGGCTTACTTGTTGTATATACAAAGTGTGATTGGATTTTATAAATCTATCAAATGTCTGTCTAACACATAATTAGCTAAAGCATTTTTTAATGTATTTAGACGTCTAGGAATGTGTTGATATTCAATGTAATCAAAATGGCGTTCCAAGAGGCGAATTCGTAAATATACCCTTAATAACATAGGACTTTGAATGGAGTAGACATTACTCAACTGTAGGACTACTAACTGTGAATCGATTTGTACAATAAGATGATGGATTCCAAGTGACACAACATCGATCAGTAATTCGATGACTGCACTGTATTCCGCGATATTGTTAGTTGCACGACCAAGGAAAACACCATGTAGACTAATCAATTCATCTGTAGGTGCATAGATTCCCAAGCAGCAGATGTTAATTTATGAGTATTGCGACTAGCGCCATCAACAAACCCAATGTAGGGTAGCGAAGACACCGACATCTAGAAACCAAGAACAACGCAAGGTAAGCAGCTGAAGTTTGAAACCAAACAACGAAAAAACACACAAGAGTACGATACACTAAAAGTACAAGAACTCATGCAAAAATGACTTAAGCATAGTACTTCTTTAAGTAAAGCCCATTTATGGGTTCACTCAAAGAGATTCCATCGTAATCAACTAACTCATAAGCTCCCTTCTCCAACACACGTTTGACAATGTAAGGAACTCGCAACATGGCCTCGAATTTACCAGCCCCTAGCAAGTCACAATCTTGTTCATAAAGAAGAAATAGATCACCTTCAGAAAACATGTGGCTTGACATGCTTGTCGTATTGGGCTTTAACATGTTTCTTCTGAGTTTCAATAACTAGGGAGGCATCGTGATGGATTTCATCTAATTGCATCATATACAAAAGACTCTCTTCTTTGGCAGAGGTATTGGGGAGAAGTTCAACGGCTAGTTTCAAATATGGTATTTCACATTCAATCGACAAGATAGCTTAAATACCATAAACTATATGGAAAGGTGTAAATCTCGTGGTAGACTTAACAGATGTCTGATAGGCCCATAATGTTGTGAACAACATCATGTTCCATCTTGTCTTATGAATTCCTATTATTTGTCGAAGCGTAGTAATGAAAAATTTATTGATTGCTTCAACCTCGCTATTGGCCTGTGGGTAATAGGGGGTCGAGTTTTCATGACGAAGACCCAACTTTTTAGTAAGTTCGGACATCATAAAATTTTGAAAATGACTACCGTGATCAGTAACGATAGCTTGATGGATAGCAAACCGAGTAATGATATGATTGAATATGAACAATGGTGCAGTCTTCCCGGTGTTATCAAATGTAGGCATCGCCTCAGCCCATTTAGTCAAATAATCCATAGCTACAATGATGTATCCATGCCCCCCGACCGAGTGAGGGTTACATGTCATGAAGTCAATGCCCCATTTGGTGAATGGACTAACAAAAACCACAGGATGTAAGGGAGAAGGATGAGATCTTATATTGTTATTATAAGTTTGGCAAGCATGGCATTTCTGGACAGCAGTAATGCAGTCCTTAAATAAAGAAGGCCAAAAATAACCTACTCGTAAGATCTTTTGGGCAGTGGCATACCCAAACATATGACCACCACATGCTCCAGAGTGACAGTCATTCAAAGCTTTCTCAGCTTCATCATAAGAAAGACATCATTGAAAAATGGAGTCAATACCGCGGCGATAAAGGGTATCACCAAGAATGATGTATTGGCGGAGTTGATACTGTATACGACGTCGATCTGTACTAGAGAGATCGGGTCAAAAAGTTTGAGTCTGGAGATAGATAATGATATCTATGTACCATACGTCATCAGAACTGATCATAAAAAGGGATTCGTCAGGCAAGGAATCCTCTGCCATGTTTTTTGTCTCAGTGGAGGGAAGGTCACATATCGGTTCGGCGAAAACCAAATATTTCTTTGACTTAGCGCATTCAAATTCCAAGTCAAACTCCTGGAGAATCACTATCCATTTGGAGTACTTTCCCCCTAGAAATTGTCGGATAAGGATGTGTTACATAGGGTTGCAATAAAAAATAACAGTGGTTCTGCATAATAAGATATAATGATGAAAACATTGGACAACTTGCACCGCTGCCAAGGCTAGTTTCTCCACATGTAGGTATTTGGTCTCGGTAGTCATGAGACTCCAAATCAAATAGGAGATCGCATGTTCGTCATGCGAATCATCCTCTTAGACTAAGACCATATCAATGGTAGAGTCCGAAGCAGCTAAGTAGAGGAAGTAATCCCAGCTATAGTCAGGGGGAAACAATAATGGTGTATGGGTTAAGGTGAGTTTCAAAGTTTCAAAGGCTTTGTTTTCAGTATTTTCCCATACAAACTCGTAACCTTTCTTGAGTAGCCGAGTGAATCCTTTCGTCAGTTCAACGTAATTAAGGATGAAATGACACAAAAAAAATTCCTTCCCTTGCAAACTTTGGAGTTGGCATAGTGTGGAAGGAGGAGGTAGATTAAGGATAGCCTCAACCTTCAAAGGAACTACTCGAATCCCATGTATCAACACAATAAAACCAAGAATTTGGTCGGACTCCACAAAAAAAACACATTTGTGTGGGTTTAAGAGGATACGATAATAATGACAACGTACGAAAACGGCCCTTAAATGTGTCAAGTGATCTTGGCAATGCATGGAATGCACCGGTAGATCATCAAGGTATGGTTGCACAATGTGCTTAATATTATGGAAAGCATAAGACATAGTGCATTGAAAAGTTGCACCACCATTCTTGAGACCAAAGGGTAATTTTCGGTAGGCAAAGGTTCCCCAAGGGAAAATAAAAGCAGTCTTGTGTTGGTCCGTGGGTAAAATATTAATTTGATTATAGCCGGAGAAATCATCCATCAAAGAGAATATTTCACTGCCAACACAGTCGTCAACAATCTGGTCGATGAAAGGGTTAGGTAATTGTCCTTAGGACAAGCCTTATTGTTGTCCCTATAATCTACACAAACGCGGATGGTACCTTGTTTCTTATTTACCGAAACTAGATTGGATACCCAATCAGTCAAATCCATGGGATAAACAAAGCCATCTTTAAGAAGTTTCTCAACTTCAAGATTGATAGAAGTAGCTTTGTGTGGATGTACTGGGCAAAGTTGTTGCCTAATGGGTTTAGCGTCTGGGTATGTCTTAATCTCATGCACAACGATATCAGGATCAATGTCTGGAATCTCTTCGTAACTCCAGGCGAAAACGTCGCAGAATTCTTGGAAAAGGGATTTATACGTGTGGAACTCATCAGTAGAACATGAGGCCTCAATATGAAAATTATCCATGACTCTGAGTTTAATGGATATGTTGAGAGGGACGGTAGGTGAAATGTTACTCAAGTTCCCTTCGTACAGGACATCGTGTGTTGACTCAAGAATCGAAGAAATAACAACAACGGTCGACGGAGTCGAAATCTGTTGGTAACTCTCTATGGTATCACGTTCTAGGAAGAGAATGGAGTGATGATGCCCATCATCCCAAGGAGTGTCTTCCATAGACATGACTGACATGATCATCTCATCAGTAGGAAAGACCACGTGGAACGGATTAGGAGATGAATCACAGAGAGAAGGGGGAGTGGGGGTTGTCGATTGAATAGATTGATAAGCGGATTCGACCGGACTTAAAGGCATTTTGTCATCATAACGAAGGTAGTCACCATGGTTGGGTACTACCCATGGGTCGTATGACTCAGGGGTTTCACGAACAGTGGTGGATATCATGTTAATAGAGGCAACAAAAGGAGGGGAAATATCGGGTGGTGGGATTGGAAATGTACCCATCAAAGTTGAATCTTTGAAAATACCCACTCTGACATTCTCGTAACCAGGGGGTATCTTTGAGATGAAAGGAATGTTGCTAGTACGGGAATTAGAATTAAAGAAGGCCAGTTGGTCAACAGTAACGACCTTTCCTTGGTGCAGGAATCGTACCACATGGAAAAGGGTAGACACAATTGCACGCATGGAGTCAATCCATCTATGGCCAAGTAAAA
Organism: Picea engelmannii; assembly: GCA_009831015.1. Taxonomy (NCBI): domain Eukaryota; kingdom Viridiplantae; phylum Streptophyta; class Pinopsida; order Pinales; family Pinaceae; genus Picea; species Picea engelmannii. The sequence goes on from ML804113.1 coordinate 137,579, forward strand.
TGTTATAATCAATAGGTGCATCAAAGACCTCAACCTTGACATTGACCGATTTACCTTCCAACTTATAAGACAACGACAAAAGACCACTATAAGGTTTAAAACCTGTACCATTGAAGGCCTTAAGTGTATTGTGTGATTCGGTGAGGGTAGGAGAGCCAATGGCTTTCCAAAAAGCAATGGACATAATGCAAGTCGAGGCTCCTTAGTCAATAACAATTCTACAAATATTCTTGTTTTCAACAACAACTTGGATCTAAAATGCTAACTGAGGAGGAAGCCTTGGAATGTGATCTTCCAAGTCAAAGATTATTAGAATAGTATCTATGGGGTCGATTCCACCAATGGCCTTTAACAGTACCTTCCGTTGAGCAGGGAAACTTTGAAGGACTTCAAGAGCTGAGATTGTGGAGGGTGCTTGCGCAAGATCCTCTACAATACTGTAGTTTTGGGAAGCACGTGTGTGAAGGTTGAATACAGACTTTCGAACAACACCCTTTGGAGGGGGGTGAAGAACTGTATCGAGACCCGGTCTTTTGAGATGAAGAGGATCGTTGGGAGGTGAAGTTGGGGGAGAAGTTTGAACCAACGAAGGTGGTATATCATCAACTTTCTCTTTTGACAGAGAGTAATCCTTGGCTCAAGTCGCGATTGCAACTTCGTTCTTTTTAGAATCACCAATACACATAAAGACGTAAGATGAGGTAGAAGGAGAAGATTGGTCATGAATGACCATTTGGGCTTGTTGTTGAGAAGGGAAAGGTTGTGACAAAATCGTAGGTGTAGGAGGTTTCTCGGCCCCTTGGAGGAACTTAGTAACCTCGGCACGTCTCGGACAATATTTCGTGTAATGATCGTCACCACAAATCAGGCAGGGGTAACGAGGCTTACGTTTATATTTCTCATCAACAGTTTGCATTTGGGGTTATCATATTGTGGACTATTATTCTTGTCCTCCTTGTTCTTACCCTTCCCTTTCTTTTTATTTTGATTCTTTCTGGTATGCACAGACTGAACAGAATTAACTTCGGCAGTCTTACCAGTGGAAGGAGTAGGAGTAGGAGTATTTTGTGCATTAGAATTATTAGATTTAGGATTGGTGTGATCGGCATATGTGGACTGAGCTTCAACATGAAAGGTGTTGATCACACCATCAGCAGCATGAGAAGTTGTTGTAGGTGTTGGAAAAGGGTTTGTGGAATGATGAGGAGCATCAGGGATCAAATCGTAAAGTTTTCTTGTTTGCAAATAAACGAGATCGAGATACTGAGCACAACTAATTTCCTACTCTTCAGTGACAACACTGCCCATGGCGACATCATGAGAGATAGGTCCAATGAATGATTTAGTAAACCACTCGGCTAATAGTCGATCAAGAAGAGGAACTTTGATTAAACGTCATCTTCTCCTCCACTCATGAATGTGATCAGAAATATGAGTGGACGAGGATTGCTTGAAAGAACTCAAAATTTTGGTTCATGTCTCGTATCGAATTGGTAACTGGTAATGTGTCAAAAATTCCATGGCTAGGGTATTAAATTCATTGAAGAAGCCTCACGGTAACTCGATGTACCATTTTCTACCGAACCCGTGAGAGTTCGTTGGAAAATTCGTAATCTGACAGAGTCATCCATCAAGGAGTTGGATGAACACCATAGATAAAAAGTCATAAAAAAATTATTCACATCTTCTCCTGCTTGACCGTCAAATTTAGGAATGTCGGATGGTAACTTGGTCAGAACGATTGGCCAATAAGGAGAGTATAGAATAGGATCATTAAAAATACTAGACAAATTAGGTAAATCCAAAGTGGCCAGAAAAGGCAATTGTTAGTTCACTTGAGGAAACTGGTATTTTTGAGGGGGGATCCCCATGGGTATACCAGTAGGACCATAAGCAGTCTGCATATAATTAGACAGTACTGACATATTCGATTGTGGAGGATTTTGAGGCATGTAGCCCACAGGGTTGGGTTGATTAGGGATGTTCCCTTGGAAAGGAACATGAGATTGCAAGTTTTGACCCCAAGTGGGATTCAAAGAACCTAGATACCGTTGACCGAGGTTAGGGGGTACAAAAGAATTGACTTGAGGATGTTTCCCCCCAGAGGGTTGTAGATTTCCTTGGAAAGGAAGGTTCCAAGGTTGAGTTTGTAACACATGTGCGTTATGTCCATAAATTGGATTATGGACTCCAACTTGAGGCTGCCCCCAAGTTGAGGTTGTGCCCCAATCTGAGGTTGTCCCCCATATTGAGGTTTCCCCCCAGCTTGAGGTTGACCTCCAATGGAAATCTGGAAACCAGAAGTGAAGAAAATATTGGTGCCTCCAACTTGATTGGATCCACTAGGGCTAGGATGGTGAGATCCTCCTAACAAAGGTGGAGGAGGAACAAAAATTCCATAACCTCCAAGTGGAAACTGGGTAGAGATAGCAACGGAAGTATTCAAGGCTCTATACCCAGGGGGAAGTGATGGATTTGGTCTAGATGGAAGTGGTGTTCCAATTGGAGCTTGGGTAACAATCACATTTCCGGTAGAAACCGTGGTAGCTCATGGGACCATAGAATGGGCCATCTGGAGAGGAAGGATCAAGTGAGAACCGACCAACAACTATTCTGAAATGGTGGTGACACTACTGGTAGTACCAGTAAAATGGTCTAAAGGTATCGTATAGGTAACATACGTCTCAAGCATTTGCGATGCCATAGGTTGATCAAGACTTGCTCCTAGGTTACCGAAAAGATCACATACTGTCAAAGGGACGAAACCAAAATGAGAAGTTCCAACAGTGTGAGTCGGGGTGCTAAATGATTCACTTTGAAAAAGTGGATACTTTACTCCAGATCATGCGTTAGGTTTGGTAGGTGCTTCAGTATCATCAACAATAACAATCTCTCTGGATGAGTTCACCCGAGGTAAACGTGGATTTCATAGAACACTCAAAGCCGAGTTTGGGGGAAGTTGGAATGATTCTAAGGAGTCTGAAACAATTCGAAATCCCTCCAAAGAGTGTGTGCTTCCAACCTCAGAAACTACGTCATTGTTGGCCACTCCCTCGGGAGAGCCTTCTGGTGAATTAGAAAGCAAAGGTTGGTAACCTTCTGGATCTTCCGGGGGTATCCCTTGCATTCTACATGAACGGTGAAGGTCGATGTTGTCTGAACCAAATAAATAACGGAAAAAATCTATGTCCAACTAGAGAAAACAAACATCACTCACTAATAAAATCTAGGAATCAAACCAAGCAAACAAACCTTCTTATTTTGAATTCACTAGTTGGTGAGGAAATCTAACATCGCGAAATCAAGACAAGAAGGGGCCGGGATAAGCGGGTGGAAAATTTACGTTGACGACCTACTTAACAGACTTACACCCTGGTGCAAGCTCCAACACATAATTGTGGGTATACCCTCCAAGGAGCCTGAGTGAGTTTGGCCAATGTTGATTCCAGGTACCGTGAAGACTTTCCCCTCCATAGTCACTTTGTGTAAAGACCCTAAATATATAGGCTACTAAGGTTACCAACTACAACAGTGATGTCTGGGGAAATAGCCGACAGTCCGATCCACGTGCAAAGGCAGGGTATCTAGCCCGAAATCAATTTGAAAGGATTCCAATCATAATTGTGGGTATACCTTCAAGTGACCCCCAATAATACGCGCAATATCTACACTAATACCAACAAAGCAATGTGAGTAACTCTTCTAGCATCAATGCCACCTCAAGTTTGACCCTTGTGTGAGAAGGGCTTCCCAAGACAAAATGTAGCAATTGGATTTGAACTCTCTCTATCACAAGATACTATTGTGTGTTTTGATGCTTTGGAGAGTGTGCCTCAAAACCTATTACAAAGCATTATCATAGCTAATGTTGGTGAAAAAGATCCCTAGAAAATAAAAGTTACTAATAAATTTTAAATTTACGTTGTGTTTTAGAGGTTGTTGTTTACTTAAAAAGGGAGATGGAAGTGAAATTGTTGATGTTGTGACCTTGACCCAATAAAATGAAAAAAGAGATGAATGCACAATTTTCAATTCAATGAACTCTAGTTACAATTGGGAGAAGGTATTTCTTTTGAAGTACAACAAGCTACAAATTGCAATTTCTTAATTCCGAATGAGCACAATTCCAAACAATCATGAACTACAAAAATTTCCAATTCTTCTCTTTAACCAATATTTCGAATGTAACAATTTTCTCATGAAATATTACTAAAAAGAATAAACAAATTCAGTTCTTCCTTTCCAAGACAAAATATGAGATGTGATAATGGAAGGAAAATGTAATCCAAGAAAATCAAGACATTCTCAACACAATTCCCACATCAAATTCACAATGTAGACAAAAACGAAAAAGACAAGAAAACCTTTTGACATAAGAAAGCAAAAACGTTTCTTAATCAAAAACTAATCTGACAAACAAAATTAATCCAAAACTCAAAACAAACCAAAGACCCTTTGTCAAACAAGCACTCAGATCAGGATCTGAGATTATATCCTTGTGATGATGAGCAAAAGTAAAAAACTTGCAAAATGCAAAGAGAGACTTGCAATCACTGAAAACCAATCAAAACCAATCTTTAAACTTAGGAATCAATCAATCATGGGCATAGTAAGTTCACGCCAGGATACTAAGGCAAATTTGGTTGATAAAATAAAAAATGACTCACTCCATCAAAACCTACAGGAGTCATCGCACGCTGGGTATGGGACACAATGCGACGAGCTGAAGTCGTCACAGGATATTGGAAAATCACAGTGCGACGTCGCCACATTGGATTGGACAAGCAAAATGTGACGTTCAGGGGTCGTCACAGGATGGAAATAAGGTATAGTGCAACGATTTCTGTAAATTTGGAAAATTTGGAAGAAAGACAAAAAATCCAAAGGAACTTCTAAACCCAGGGAGTCTAAATAGATCACCCACTGACTCAGAGAATGAAATTTATCAGAGGAAGGAAGGCTAACGGAAAATGGGAAGCAAAAAATCAAAAGGAGGTTTCATCCCCAGTATGGTCACTAATTTTGTTATGGGACTTATTGGTAAATGCAGACATAAATAGATCTCCCTGGATCCACCTAGATCCAGAACAAAACATAACAAAATATGACGCTTTCCCTAAGATATAATCATTGAGTTTACTATCTAGCAAGAGATTAGCAACATACAGTTTAAATATCGCTTCCTCTTGTCATTGTCATCCTAGATCCACTCCAGTGCTCCTGTGACATTTAAACTGCAAGGGAACACAAGCCAACCAAAGCAAAACCAATAATATACTCAACGAGAACCTATGTATGTGATCAAGGAATCATACAATAAAACGAGATGAGTTTTATGGGAAAGAAACATATCACTATATCATATAATAATGAAATTGGAGATTACAACCAAAGCCTTGATGTTTCAAGGTCCCCTTCTAATGACCCTTTGCTCCAACACACACACTTGCTCCAATCTTGAATGAAGAAGATCCACAATGACTTGATGAACTGAAATGAGGCTCTCAAGAATGATCCAATGTAGAACTCTCCATACAATCTTAGCCTTGAATCAACCTTCTGTGCTTAATTAACCTTAGCCTTTTCCATGAGAAATCCATTTTTATATAAGGGAAAGAGAGATGGTTAAAGAGATTAGGATGATCCCACCAAATCAGAGAAGCGAGTAAGATCCAAACCATACAGATGTCACCTCATCTTCTAGAAGATCCCCTTCTATAACTTTCATGAAACTTAACATTTTCTTAGTCTTTTGACATCGTCGCACCCTAGATGTAGAGCAGCTTGCAAATATGTCACAACCCAGCTTTAGGTAAGGGGGCAATGATCGGGGATCATCGCACCCTGCATATGGCGTAGCTTGCGACGACCTTCCTTAGTAGGGTCTTTCAGAAGAGAAAGTCAGTCACTTTCCTCATGAAGAAAGGCTCTTTTTGGGAACATGAACGCATGTTATCAATGGATCACCGAGATGACCAAAATAATGTGTAACACAGAGTATCCCTCCTCCTAGAAGAACATGATCTGGATAATTTCACTAAAGAAGAGGTTTTGGAACCAAAGGGATATGAGGCTAAAGAAAATTACAAGAATGATATGGTCAAATCAAAGAGGATTATTGCATACTCCATTAAGGACCATCTTATTCATCACATATATTAATTATCCACTCCAAAGGAAAATATGGATTCCTTAACCTGACTGTTTGAAGGCAACAACATCAACCAAAGAATTATGACCTTGAGAACTCAATTAAAGAACGTGAGGATGCAAAATTCAGAAACCATCCACTCTTACTTCTCAAGAGTGAACTAGATCAAGGAGCATATAGAAGCCATTGGTGATAGAGTGAATGGAGAAGAAATAGTTATGACCACCTTGAATGGACTCCCAAGGTCATGGGATGCATTTAATCAAGGGATATGCTCAAGAAGGAAGCTACACAAGTTCAGTAGGCTATGGGAAGATTTCAACCAAGAAGAAGCAAGGATGACAGCAAGATAAGAGAATATGACAAATGATGATCAAGCCCTAGCCTCCCACACCAAGAAAGGAAAGAGCAAGAAAGAACCCTCCTCACCCAAGAAGTTTCAGAAGGCCTGAAGAGATAACCCAAATATCACATGTTTATGTTGTCAGAAAATGGGACCCTCATTCAGATACCAAGGGAAAAGAAAGGAGGTAAAAGGAATGATGTTCATACTGTTGAAGATGATGAGCCACCCAAGAATGTTGCAAAGGAAGATGAATCAAGTGATGAGGAATATGTTCTTATCTTATCTCTTACAAAAATTGTCACTCATGGAAGTGACATTTGGCTGGTGGAAAATGGTGCTTCCAAGCACATGACAGGTTATAAATACTCCTTGTCTAACCTTACTCATAAGGATTCACCGCACAAGGTGAAATTGGGAGATGCCTATCAATATCTAATCAAAGGAGTAGGATAATCCTCCTACAAGTTAGACTCAAGAAAGCCAATGAAGATGAAGGAAGTTCTCTATGTTCCTGGATTGAAGAAGAACCTTCTCTTGATTTCAGCATTGGATGAGAAGGGTTACAGAGTTGCATTTGTTGATGGACAAGTTCTTATGTGGACTAGAGGGAAGACTTTTGATGATGTTGTGGTGATTGGAGTTCAAGAGGGAGGACTCTGCAAATTGAAAGGGAGATCAGATTCAACATTAATTCACGACACTGTGAATCCCAGTGAATTATGGAATAGGATATTTTCTCACCTACATTACAAGGCCCTACCGAGTGTGATAAATATGGTGGCGGGACTACCAAAGATCCAAGCACAAACAGATGGTGTGTGCAAAGGTTGTGCACAAGGAAAGAACATGAAGCACTCATGTCCCATCTACGATAGCAGAGCCAAAGGAGTATTGGACATTGTGCACTCGGATGTGTGTGTATTGATGTCAACAACTTCACTAGGAGGGTATTTATATTATGTGTATTTTATTGATGATTACTCACGTAAAACTTGGATCTATTTTTTTAAGGCAAAGAATGAAGTGTTTGGAAAATTCAAAGAATTTAAGGCACTGGTAGAAAACCTGACAGAGTGTAAGATAAAGACCTTGTGATCAGATAATGGAGGAGAATTCACTTCATAGGAATTCAGAGAATATTGCAAATAAGTTGGGATTAAGAGAGAGAATTCTACTCCCTACAACCTTCAGCAAAATGGAGTAGCAGAAAGGAAGAATTAGATGATCATGGAAGTAGTGAAGGCTATGATCCATGATCAATATCTACATATGCATCTGTGGGTAGAAGTAGCAAATATTGCAGTGTACGTGCATAACAGAAGTCCCCACAAAGTACTTGAAAACAAGACACCAAAGGAGATGTTTTCAGGAGATAAGTTGGAAGTCAACCATCTAAGGATATTTGGTTGCCCTGTATTTGTGCATGTCCCCAAGGAAAAGAGGACAAAATTGGATCCATCCGGAAAGAATGGCATATTTGGTGGTTACAGTGACACATCGAAGGCATACATGATATATATTCTTGGTCACCAAAAAGTTGATATTAGCCGAGATTCCACCTTCGATGAGAGTGTAGCTTTCACCAAATCAAAACATGATTGTGCAAAAGAGGTTCACGAGGAGGAGAATGAAGTTACTAGAGTTCCAGAGGCAGAAGAAATTGAACCAGAGGAAGTCATTCATGAGGATAATGACATGGAAGAACCTCAGAGGCCAATAGAGATGCCTTCTCACAAGAGAATACCAACTTCAACACGGGATCTCATCAGAGATGCAGAAATATATGGTGCCCCAAAAAAATATCTCAGGGAAAGTAAGAAGCCGAAATCATATTCTAGCTATGTGGAATGTTTATGTGATATCATAGATGCAGAACTGTCCAATTATGAAGAGGCTGTAGAAAAGAGGGTATGGAAGGATGCCATGGGGGAGGAATATCATTCCATAGTAAATAATGGTGTCTGGGATATGGTCCCCAGACCGAAGTAGAAATCAATAGTAAGTTCAAAATGGATCTACAAGACGAAACATGCAGTTGATGGCAGTATTAAAAAGTATAAGGATTGATTTTTGGCTCAAGGATTCTCTTAGAAGGATTGAATTGACTATGAGGAGACATTTTCTCCCGTGGAGAGATATACCTTGATCAAGACTATACTTTCATTGGTCACAGTAATGAAATGGAAGGTGCATCAGATGGATGTGAAGACAACCTTCTTGAATAGTGAAATAAAAGAGGAAGTATATGTGGAGAAACCACAAGGGTTCGAGGTACATGACAAGGAGACACATGTGTGCAGATTGAAGAATGATTTATATGGATTAAATCAGGTACCTAGAGCATGGTATGGCAGGATCAACAATTTCCTGATGAGCTTAGGATTTACAAAGAGAAGTGCATATCCTAAACTTTACTTTAAGTTTGTGGATGATGGTCCGGTGATACTATTGTTGTATGTGGATGACCTGTTTCTAACAGGTGTGGAAAAGCTTATCTCGGAGTGTAAGAGAAAAATGGTTGTTGAGTTTGAGATGAAATATCTCGGGACGATGCATTAATTTTTGTGTCTTGAGGTATGTCAGAGACATGATGAGATCCTTTTGAATCAATGGAAGTATGTTGTGGAAATCCTGAAGAGATTCGAGATGTTGGATTGCAAGGAAATGGCTACACCTATGGTATCAAATATGATTTTTTTACAGGATACAACTTCAGAGACTGTAGATGTTACTTTATATAGGAAGATGGTGGGTTTGTTGATGTACTTGATGAACACAAGACCAGATATATATTTTGTTGTGAACACCCTGAGTCAGTATATGGAGCAGCCCAGACAAGTTCATTTGGTCGCAACAAAACATGTGATGAGGTACCTTAAGGGTAAATTAGATTATGGTCTTAGGTATGTGACATACCATGAGTTCGATTTATATGGATATTTGGATTCAGATTGGGCTGACAATATTCTTGATTGGAAGAGTACTTCGACATATTGCTTCATTCTAGGCTCCAGTGTGGTTTCGTGGAGCAACATGAAGCAGTCATGTGTAGCACTCAGTACGGTTGAAGCTAAATATGTGGCAACATGTGCAGCATGTACAGAAGCAGTGTGGATTCGGAAGTTGTTGTTTGGGTTATTTGGTCTCAAACTAGAGGCGACCTACATTTGGTGTGACAAACTGAGTTGCATGAAGTTGTCAGAGAATCCAATGTTCCATGACAGGTCGAAGCATATCGAGATCAAATATCACTATATCAGGGATATGGTGCAGAGGGGAGTAGTGAGGCTCCAATACGTGACTACCGAGGATAAATTTCAAGCACTTCAGGGACAAGCTTGGCGTGGTCCCTCTTAAGAGGGAGTGACGAGGTACAGATGCATTGCGGAGTAGTGGATGTCCTGGGGACATGTTGTAGCTATTTGAGAGCTACCCACAGGCCTTGGATGCATTGGTTGTGAAGTCACAGGGGTGCACATGATGAGGTACAAATGCATTGCGAGGTAGTGGATGTCATGATGTCATGTTGAATGTATTTGAGAGCTACCCACAAGCCTTGGATGCATTAGTTGTGAAGTCATGTTCAACAATCAATGGTCATGAGCTCGTGTGGAAACAAAGAATACCTTCCTAGTTAAGAGGGAGTGTTGATATTTTGATGTAACTACAGAAGATATTCTTTTGTATTTGTATTGGTCAAACCTCGTGAAGGTTATTGTAATATTATTGTATAAATCGGCTCAAAATAAATTATTAGTTTATTGTTATCCTTATTGCAAAAGTCAAAACCCCTCTTTGTGGCCTAGGTCAAATCGGCCCTATTCAAGCGTTTGTGTCTTAGGATTGTGTCTTTTTGGGAGTCAGTTATGTGTATAAATAGAGGTCGAGTTCCTCTCATTCGAACACACATACAACTCGCCTTCTCTTGTTTATTTGGAGCATATCAAAGAAGGTCTAGCGCAAGAGGTCTTGGTCTCTTAGTCTCTTGGTCTTTGGTATCTTGGTCTTGGTATATTTGTGGAGAGTTATAGCATGACATTGTACTGGTTGAAGGAATCTATATTGAGGAATCGGTTGCTAGGTTTTCTCCCCCACGAGGGTTTCCCAAGATATGTCTTGTGTTATGTGATTGTTTATCTTTCAATTATCCTATTACATGCAATTATTAATGAATATTAAAGAAGATAATTGTAATTGTTAAAATTTTAACAACCTCAAATAGTGCAAAGCCTTTTCTAACTCCAACTTAGATTGTCTGAAGGGTATGTCCAAAGGGAAGCACCTCTACTTTTATCCTAATGTTGGACCTTAGATTGTATCTTCCTGCAATTGCTACCATTGTTAATCTATTAAAATAATAAGAGATGAACTTAGGGATAATGCAGTAGTAAAACCAAGCTATACTTTCTCTCTCTTTTATCCTCCCCTTGATCAAGTTACCCCTTCTCTCTTTCAAAAGAGGTGGGCGGGAAGCTAAAGCAATGTAACTGTTGTTTCTTGAATTTACTCTAGAAATTTATTTATGGATCTTTTAATTTTGAATTTACAAAAAACGGAATTTGAAAGGTCATATAGGCTAAGTGGACTAAGGTCCTAAGTTAACTAAGTGTCTCAATTCAATTAGTGTGCACATGAAAATAATTTTTATAGTGTATAAATTCCTCTAAAGTCCATTTAAACACAATTTCAAAATTTAATAGTTTATCCATTATACATTCTGCAGCCTTAATGTGTGTGTGTGTGTGTGTGGCTGGGTCGGTGGGTGGGTGGGTGGGTGTTATGTTGCCAATATTCCATTGAAATAGGCACATAAATACATAGATAAATTCCATCATCATCTAGAAACAACATTACTATCCATAGCAATCAAAATGAATCACAAAGATTTCATGCATCATCAACATATATGTGCATTCCCAATATACATATTCTTCAAAATAAAACATGGTCTTTAACATCACACAACAAGTTCATATATCCCGAGTCAATCAATGTAACTCTATTAATACCATAGAAATTTCCATTGAGGTAAGAAATTAGTTCCCATTCAGGCACACCATTCTCAAAAGTTGGGAAGTCTTCAGTGATGGTGTTAGAACAAGAATATCTCTTATTTTCCATATATGTGACTAGAGCTAAAATCTATTTGTCTCAGTTACCCATAATCACGATCAATGCAAGTAGTCGTACCAACACAAACTAACCATAATAAATTCCTTCAAAATGTATGCATATAATGCCAAAGATTGATCATCAAGGGTGTCTGTATGTGATAAGGAGCTAGTATAGAAAACAAAATCACAAGTAAGAAGGTAACAATATGGGAAAGAGACCTACTAGAAAAAATAAATGCCATGGAACTTATCATTCCTTCATTCAAGATTACTCCTTTCAGCACTTATCCCTCACATAAACAACCACAACAATCTCAACTAGAAAACCATTCATACTTTACTTTATATTCAAACCAATATAAAATTCTTCATGCACCAAAATCAACTATAAGCAGCCAAAACCAAAGCACTTCAAAACAATAATCATGTTAAAGACTTGTCATATTGAAAACTATCTCAACCTTCACTTTGCTTTCAGACATGACTTAACATTAAAAATTTGAGCCACAAATATGTTAAAAGATATGAACACAACCCACTAAAATAAATTATAACATAGTCAAGGCACTAACATCATATGTATATTACAACCTTATTTGCACACATAACAGAAAAAAACATGTATGCAACTCCTAGAAAAGAGTGCATGTTTAGGAGTAAATAACAAAGGGAAATCCTACATGACTGTCGAATACGTCATGGATGTCGAAATATACCAAGTGAAATTATGCTCACTACACACACAAAGAGTCAATCAAATGTGCATAAGGATAATGTTGTGCATGCACCAAAATAACTCCTCTATATTTCTCATACATACAACACTAATTGATAATAAAGAGATATCGCACCCAACAAATATATTAGATGGTTCGAGCAAGTGTTTGTTTCATAGAATAAACAACAGCAATTAAATAACCAATATCTATTATCAAATCAAACCCTAGAAATTATTTTAATGATATGGACAATGCACTCGTCATCCCATTATGGCCTGCACTTAGTGTCATCAAATGAAAATTCCGACATGACACAAACTCGAAATGATAAAATCGAGAGTCACTTCATGTCATAATAAAATGAATCACCATAATCAACAACCACCCACCAATTTAAAAATGCTACCAACAAAGGTTGGGCTAACATTGATTTCATAACCAAGGAAGGATTTCGAATTGAAGGAGAGCTTTGTGGCCTTTCATTTTCTTTAATCCACAAAATATGTAACCAAGGGTTTCACTAAGGTTGCAGCTCGAAGAAAAAAGAGCAAAAGAAAAGTTACCTACAAAACAATCATAGGTATGATACCTCGAGTTGAAGGCTTCAATGCTTAATTGTAAAGAAATTAAGGCATATAAGCATTGAGCTAACAGTTGAATGCAAGGAAGAGATCAAACAATCGTTAACCTCTACATGTAGTATTTTCTTGAACAAATAACTAACGGAGCTAGGAGTTAAAGGGTTGGAACCATGGGAAAAATATGCTGCAATTTGGAGGATGAGAGGAACAAATAGAATACTCATTACCTTTCTTTCTTAGACATGCAAAACACATAGACAATGGAGGATATCGAATGGTTGTCCAACCTACCTTTTTTCCATCATAATTGGGTTGTTCAGGTTACCTCATTTCCATTGTTTCCAATATTGAAATGCACTGTGTTTCCTTCAAACCACTTCCCAAACACATTGTGTAAGCTCAAGGTATGTCACCGAGCTCATCCCTCACCCTTGGGTGTTAAACACTCAAAATAAAATAGAGGATTGTCAGTATCGAGAATATAACCAAAGCTCCTAGAATTTCAAGTTGAAGAATAAACTAGGTAATCTCTAATCTAAACCCCGAGGATTAAGTCACGCATAATTCTCAACCTTGATGAAGAAGTTTCAGATGTAAATATCAACAGAAGGATAGATTAAATGCCAAGTGAAAATTCTAAGAATTGAGTACGAAAAAATGAAAAGTAAAACCCCGCAACGAACCTCACTCATTGGATCATATTGTAGAGTTGAGAATACAAGCCACTACATGCATGTGCCTCCATTCATAACTCTAAATTAAATTCCATGTACAGGATGGCCATGTGGCACCACAAACATCAAGTATCATTATATCAAATCTCAAGATAATCAACACGGTGGCAAGTTAAAAAATCTTTCATAACCTTTGTTTCCAATGACTATGCTTTGCATGGGTTGTCTTGCATGTTTTTGACCTTGTGTGCATATATACCAAGGTTTTGGTATTGTTGAAACCTAGTTTTGACTTTATTCCCTCTTATTTTTATTGTTTTGCAATTTAGGAATATATATAATTACAAATCTTGGCACAAGACAAGCTTGATTCCACCTCTATGCATTTAATTTGGTTTATGAACTAACCATATTTGCATGCACCATACTTGATCTGGTTGCAAGCACCCTAGTGTAACTCAAGACAATAACAAGAGGAGTCATATTAACAATGTCAACCACACCTACCACTGCATTCATCATTAAATATGTTACTTTGAGACAACTTAAAATCAATTGTAACAAGGCCATATAAAATATGCAACACATGTCTAAACACGTAATAACAATTAATCTACATACAACATATCATTATTTCCAATAATATATAACATCCATAAACCACATCACAAGCATGTAGTAACTCCATAATCAATATAAATACATTAACATCACCCTTACATAATAAACCATAGGTTGATCACAACTCATCAACAAATGAAGTAAACATAGATGGACTATCCACCAATAGCTTCTACCAGTCCCCTCTACCACTCTCTTGACTATAGTGCACACTAGGAGGATACAATATAATGCTTAGCAAAGGTTCTAGTCTAAATTATCACAAGTCATGGTGATATCGGTGTTTATTTAGCTTTTTGGAAGAAAATAAATTTTTCAGTAGAGAGCTTCATTGTGATACTTCTCCATAGTTTTGATGTTGATAATTTTTAAAATCAACATGTATTTCTAACTACACTAACGTCTATTCAACATTGGAATTTGTACCCAAATTTAGTATTATATGTGTTTTAATTATAATTAAAAGTTACATTATTTTTTTAAATCTTCAACCTTTATGAGAAAATGATTTAGGCCTTGATACAAAGTAGAAAATTGCATAAAATTCTTGCAACAAAATTTAATTGGAATGTGGCAAAGATTATTTTTTTAAATCTTCAACCTTTATGAGAAAATGATTTAGGCCTTGATACAAAGTAGAAAATTGCATAAAATTCTTGCAACAAAATTTAATTGGAATGTGGCAAAGATTGGAGAATGAGCTAAATCGTTGTGTTCTACCATTTCCAACCATTGAGTTCAAAATATGTCAAATTCAAAGGTATGGCAAATAAGTTTTTTTTTCAATTTGCAAATTTAATTTTAACTAAATAAATGAAATTCATTTTCATTAAAATAATATTTATATTTGTTATTTAAAAAAAAAATTACATAAAAATTCATTTATCTCTTAAATTAAATAAATATAATGTTCAGGTTACAAGCAAGCCACGTTTTTTTTAATCTGAACTTTGTTTTTCTATTAGAAAGATAGTTCAACCTCCATTGTAAGCCTTCAAAATTTCTTTTGCATATGCCCTCCCATGAATGGATGCCTTCAAATATATGCCTTTGAAGGTGTTATGCAATGGATGGAATGGTTTCTTGAATGATAACAACACACCAAAAGGGTTGTTGGATTTCTTTACAAATTTACCAAGGGATATATGGATAGATATAGGTTTCAATTATTTACAATTATAATCTATAATAATTTATATATTATAATATATAAATATTAATATATTTATTGTTTAGTTTTTTACAAACTTTGTGTAAAATTTTTGAAGTTTTTAAAAGTTTTTAGTGGATATTTCATTCATCATGGGAGACAAACAAAATTGAAATAATAACAGAAAAGAGTGTATGGGTGGATATTTATAAGGTTAATCATTGTGGAAGAAAGAATTACAACTAGTTGTGAAAAATGATTTAAATAGTAAAATAGTCAATAGAAATAAAAGATATTTAATGCTAATGTCAAAGTTAAAATTAAAAGAAAAGGTTAAAGAAAATAAAGTTTAAGAAATATAATTTGTTAAGATTGTATTTGAAGGAAACAAAAATATGGCTATAAGTGAGGAGATGGGTAAAAAGTAAAAGAGGTTAAAAAGAAAATGAGATATAAAAATTAAACCAAGAAATCCAAAAGAAATAAAGTTTAAGAAATATAATTTGTTAAGATTGTATTTGAAGGAACCAAAAATATGGCTATAAGTGAGGAGATGAGTAAAAAGTAAAAGAGATTAAAAAGAAAATGAGATATAAAAATTAAACCAAGAAATCCAAAAGAAATATGTTGAATATAGTGGGTTTCCAAGATTGGCTAAGTTTGTAGCCATCTTAAAATTATTAAGATGTTTTTCAATTTCCAATGCTTCACTAATGATACTAGAGGAGTAATAGGGTTATGAAGCTAGAATTTTAGTTTGGTCAAAACAAATGAGATGATTAGATTTGTAAGAGTGTTTATCGAAGTTGACTTAGAGATGCCACTAAGGAAGGTGTCACCTATATGTTCTTTTAGATGAGATTTAAATGATCTACCAATTTGGTCTATGTATGATTTGTCATAGGAGCAGGGAATTTTGTAAACTCCTTGGCCAAGCATGAGATCATATTTATCCTTAGTTGTTCTGAATACATTTTTAATAGTTTTATTGGGTTTAAAGAGAGTTTTAATATTCTTTTTGGCCAAAATATTCGAGATATGATACGTAGTACCTTAGATATAGGGAAAAGAAACAAGAGCTAAGGGTGGGGAAGATGAATGAGAGTTTTTAGATTTAGAATGATGAACTAAGAAAAAGGCCTTGTTGATTTGAGAAGTCGAATAACCATTGGACATAAGGGCCTTAGTTAGGTGGGTTTTTCTTTCTTAGGGAAACGAGGATCATAAATTCAAAAGGCTCGAGTAACAAGAGTTTTAAGAACGACATATTTTTGGGTATGGTGATGGTGAGAATGGGCATGAAGGTATCGTTTGGTGTGAGTCTTTTTCCTATAAACCTGGTGGGTGAGGGTTCCATGAGGAAGACGGGTGATGAGAATATCAAAAAATCAAAGAGAGTTTACATTTTGGTGTAGCGTACCCCATTGTTATGGCTACAAGCGAAGCAGACAGTGCAAAAAAAAAAATGTTGGTTTTTAGGAGGAAGGTAACGATGACAACATTTGAACCACGCAACTGATGATGAAACCAAGCAAGAGAAAGTTTAGGCACACATAATACAGGGAACAAAAATGATGAAGTTAACATGTGAACGAAATAAACATAAAGGCAATTCCATAGTAGTGAGACTCAACATCCACCTGGAGAAAATTGAGTTGCTACTGAGACAAAAATGCTTATAGGTTGTTCTCCAACCAACCTCAACTTACAAATTCATTGCAAAAACTGTTGTACTTCAGATGAGGGAAAACTATGAACCATGGACAATTAGGGTCGTGGTGGGATGACTGGTAAATCCTTGAGGTCTCTCTCTCAACCAACCAAATCTGTTGAACAGTGTTTCAAAAGACAAAATAGCAATGAGGGTCATGTCAACAAGCAAATTCCATGTCAAAGCAACATCGGAACATCACTTCATGTAGGGCATCTCACCCATCTCCCCACTATCTCATATCTGCCCAAAGGAGTCCCAAACCTAATCCTTGCTCAGAACAAATAAAAACAAAGATGCCTATAAGCCATTCATCCTTGTTCTCCATAGTTCACCACTCTATTTATCAGAGAACAACAAAAGACAAAATCCCAAGGGCTTTTTACCCAACTTCTCTAATGGCACATAGTACCATGGGAAGGGATTCTTCACAACAACACAGTATATCCACTAGGGCCTATTAAAAGCTAATGCTTAGCTCCTAAGTGCACAACAATGGAACTGTTCTGTGACGAACATGGTAACCCTGTGGAATTTTAAAGTGTGACCCGTGTGCGAGAAGAGGGCTCCTAACTAACACTGGGCTCCTAACTAATACCTTGATAAAAATTGATAAAGGTGCTTGATTACGCTGAAGCTTTTAACTAGTGGGATGCAGATTTGATGCTTTCACTATACTTCTACAATATTGTATTGCGATTTTGCAGAGTATTTTATTAGAGGGAAAGAGAAACTCCACATTGTACAAAATTGTTAAAATGAACAGAAAGTCTCCATTACAAACTATGAGAGGTTTAATCTTTCTTTCAAGAAAAATATCAGCTTTATGCAGTCTTCCAGTTTCTCACTCTGGTTGATTTATAAGGTAAAGCAAAAAGAAGAAAAACTCAAAGAATATAAATAGATTTAACATGCACTAAAAAGACTGGGCAAATTCAAAAGGCAAATCAGTTGAAGAAGCTATAAATAGTAAATACTAGACGCAATCCTTTAAACTAGAAACGTTGCAGGTGTCTTATACTAAGTAAGAAACATAGATTAAGATTGCAATGAGATTAAACATGCGTTTACTATTTAAGCAGTCTTCCACCACTGTCGTGGTTTAATTAATCAGTTGCAGGCACATTACTTGGGGTAACACAGTCTGATTAAAGTTATTGCCTGAAGTTATTATATGGCTGGGATATGCTACTGTTAGAGGTATTACAGCCACTGAATGGTCGCTACCCAACGTTGTGGGTAGAGCACTATGGTTTCTCTGTGAAATATGGAGAAAACGTAGGTAAAGGTCGTTAAACCTTCCTAAAATCGCTTAGAGATCTAGCCGTCATATTCGAGCTCAAGCAGTTTAGTTGTTGTCCCTTAATATAAAACAATATGTATCCAAGGTAACTTATCTTCGCAGGCATTTAATGTTTAGGCTGCCAAAGGATGCGAAGGCCCAGAGGCTAATCCACTGCCACCTCCAAATAAAATTGGCATTGAGTGTTCCATAAGGAAGCGCATTCATCCAGTGGTTAAAAGTTGCCTCAAGGTTACGGAATTTTGGTGTAAAATGGAAAACGAAGAGGGATAAATATATCTGATTGCAGGGTTTAAACCGTTTTATTATCAGTCCCCATCCCAACTCCCCATCATTCACCCAATGCAAAAGATTTCACGCATGTCCCCATCACTCCCCAGTCCACCATAGTCACCCTTTTTTTTTCTACACGAAAATAAAAATATTGGGTCTTTTAACCCCATTTCCAACTCTAATCAAGCCACACCTGAGTTTCATCATCAGGTCAACTATCCAAGTGTTGAAGCCCGCCCATGGAGTCCTATTGGATCGCTCAAGACAGGGAGGTTATCTTCGATCAGATTTTAATTCTGTAAATTAAGAATAAGTGATAAAATTAACAGTGTAAAGAAAATCGCCATACACCGTACAACCAAAGGATCATTGTCAACAGTGTTTATTGTCCGCGTTGTTAAATCACTAGGTATATCTCTGCCCACTAAATATAAAAGCTGTCAATGATTAATAGTTGTAAAAATTGCTATCAAACGCAGAACTTAGTAACGCTATCCAGCATAGTGACAAATCGATGACCTACTTATAAAAGTTCCAGTCAAATATTACTGATAGAATCACAGCGACAAGAGAGAATAAAACCGCTGTCAATGAATAATATAAATCACTCTCATACCAATTCGCTATCTCTTTTTAATTCTATGTATAACAATGATATGATGCTCATCAATACAGGAATTTTTGTGTAGCATGCCAGAAAAACACCCAGGAATAAAAGCGTGGTCTACAATAAAATTTAAGGGGATTCATTGAGTGGATTTCTGGGTGGGATGCCGAGAATACAAAGAACTGAAAACGAATAGATAAGTGTTTTTTTTTTTTTTTGCAATGATAAACATTCACACGGGAAAACATAGAGGGTAACCATTTAGAAGAGAATCAATCAAGGCAGGAAAATCACTCACAAGAAGCATAAGGCCAATCACTAAGCCATGAATCAACCAACGCAGAAAAATCCATCACCAGAAAGTGCAAGACCATCAGTCAACCAAGAACAATCAGAAGGGGTAGACGGCGGGCAGGAACATCCTTCGCTCATCATCCTCGCACAGAAAAGCAGGGCGTATAGATCCATAGGTCTTTTAACGCTAAGACGACGACCGTATATCAGGCTCCTGGCCGACTGCTCAGGCGAGGACTAGTGAGCTAAAGATGAAGGGTAAACAACCATGAAGGTCACAATCAACGCAAAAAGGTCGTCAAGACATGCGGGGAAACGAAGGTCATGGGAAACCAATCAATCAATCAGCTAGGCCATAAAAATTTAGTCATGAATCTAGAGAACCAGTTTACCTACCCAAAATAAACATGCAGAACCAATCATAAATCCTACAACAATCTACCATTCAGCAAGAAAGCATACCATTGCATGTTCGCCATCTCTGAATGACTTCCCCGTGCGCTCCATGCAGCTCCCGCTCACCGACCGTTGAGACTTCACCGGTACCTCCCAGCCAATGCTAGGGGTACTCTTCTTCCCCCTTAGCCCCTCGAGCCGCAAAGGATCCACAAACACTATCCAGAGATCTCGTCTAGCTCCCAGCTCGCCTCACAAAGCCGAGCTACCACTCTTCTCCGATCTGGGTATCCAAACTCCCACAGGTAAATCAGTCAAGTCAATATTTCAGCGGCGTAACGTTACAGAAACAACAGATGCCCTCTATCATTTTCTTCCCTCATTTTATAGAGTTTCGAACTTCCTTTCTTTCCTAAAATATCATGTAATTAAAGTTTTTAAAAATAATTTCCTAAAAATTCTTCTTCGTACAAGTGTCACCCATCCCCTTCATTCCTCCATTAATTATTTTCTTTAATTAATTAATTATCTTATTTCCCTCACCCACCTAGAGTTACTCCTAGAATCACTCCTAGGTGTCCCCAAATTCCCTTACAGGTTTTAAAGGCTTCCCCTACTATGAAGTTGCTAAATCAGTTTAAAATTAGAAATCTCTTAAATGTAGATTCTTTACTAAGTTGACTTCCCGCTTTTTCCCTTAAGTTCCCATTTTCCCCTTTTTATGTTACCTATTTTCCCTAGTTTCCTATTTTTTTTATTTTCCCTCTTTCCCCTTTTACTTAGAACTCAAAAAGGCAAGTGGGGAATTTAACCCCCTTTCCCTTTTATCATTTAATTAGTATTTTATTATTATTATTATTATTATTTAAATCATCAAAAGATAAAATAATTAATTCCCCTTTCTACATTTATTACCACAGTTTTTTTTTTTTATGAATAACTTAATTTCTTACTCCCTTCATGTTACAAGCTTTAACGAAGGTCAAAATTATTATTTAAGTTATATTTATTTTTATTATTATTAGTATATTTTTTTTTGAGAAGACAAGGTTCTATACTAGCGTAATTTAGACTTAGGCCTTAAATTTCGTACTAGGCAACATTTAATTAGGGAAATTGTTTTAAAATTACTTAAAATGTTATTTTTCATAGGGCCATCTAGGTTCATCCCTCTATCATCAACAACGAGACGTGCCCTTCAGGACGCACTAGGTGCTCCAAGGGTGCCACTCACCTCATTTGTTCTTTTGCGTGACATGCCCTTCAAGATGCACTATGTGCTCCAAGGGTGCCACTCGCCATTCTCCATTTTTCTTGCGCGACGTCCCCTTCAGAACTCACCACGTGCTCCAAGGGTGCCACTCGCTTCTTGACTGACTTGGTAGACATCAATAACCCATGGAGTCAACACTCCGCCAGGTGAACTTGTGGGAGACTATGGGCTTCTAAGGAATAAGGCCCCTACCTTATTGTGCGCCCCTTAGAATCATCATG
The DNA here is from genome assembly GCA_009831015.1 of Picea engelmannii. Lineage (NCBI taxonomy): Eukaryota > Viridiplantae > Streptophyta > Pinopsida > Pinales > Pinaceae > Picea > Picea engelmannii. The sequence continues at coordinate 159,013 of ML804113.1, forward strand.
AGCAACTATCGCAGTCTGCCCTCACGGCATCGTGGGTCCTCTCGAACTAGGTAAACGTTAACCTACAGTTCGAGCCACGGCGGGAGTGCTAGTAGGTTGTGGCAGGGCTGTTGTCCACACCTCTCCCTCAACATCTCTGGTAGTCGTGCGTGACCCCTTTACTCCATATGTGAGTCTGGTCGGCAAGCTATCGTCAGCCTGCATCATCAACAAATTATGTTAGAATATATCCATATCATATCATCTAATCAGATGCGCTAATATCATAGTAAAAACAATCAACCCCAATGTTACACTCCCTGACTCGATCTGGATTCCAAGGGGTTCCATCGATGCCTCTGCATCCTCAAGGTCCAAAATCCTGCACACTCAATAAAACCAAGTCAATAGCACCTGTCTATGTCATAGCGACAAAACAACATGTCATCAACCAATAACGCCTCATAATCAAAATCGAAAGATTTAATAGCATAAAATCTCGATCACTTTCGAGCAAGTGTCCTAAAAGAATAAGTTTGCTCAGTGCACCAAAGCGGGATGTTACATACACCCCCTCTTGGTGTAAACTTCATCCCAAAGTTTCACAGTATAAATGTCGAAATAAAGTGTATCACAGTATCATATGTCTATCTATCAACAAAATAGAAATTGTTGGCGCATATCATATGCGTCCTCCCAGGTCGTCGAGTGCGAACTATAATTGTCCCACTGGACCTTGATCTGATCTATTGTTCAACATCGTAACTGTCAAATGTGATGATTATCCAGGATGCGGATTGGCTCAACCGTGAGCGCACCCTCATCTGACACCGCAAGGTGATTCAGTCAAACATGTGTAGAATCACTAATCATAATGTCTCAAATAGAGACGTGAAAGACATCGTGCATATGCCTCGGGAATCCGCAAGGCTAGTCAAAGGTCGCGGGCCTCTTTTTCCACAACATCGTAGGAGATATTATAGCCGCTTTTCCGAACTTGATTGAACACTTATGCGGTTTCCGCCGCAAAAATACTCGATCACCATATCGTAACTACGGTCGAAACGACTCGCATTAGCATAACTCTTCTGTTGATCCCACGCTTCCTTAATCCCTTGTCTTATTGTTTTCATTTTCTCTTCCTTTTCCTGGATCGCTTCTGGTCCCACTAGGATCCTATCCTCAAGCCGATCCCAACTCAAAGGGGTCTGACACGGTCGCCCGTAAAGAAACTCAAAAGGCACCATCTTAATGGTGCTCTGGTAACTGTTGTTGTAAGCAAACTCCACTAGTGGCAAGAATTCTTCCCAATGCTTTTGTTGGTCCATTACGTACATGTGCAACATGTCCTCCAAGGTTTGGTTCATTCGTTCGGCCTGGTCATCAGTCTCCAGGTGATACGTCGTACTAAAGTTAAGTTGGGTTCCCAAGGCCTCTTGGAAACTCATCCAAAATCGTCCAGTAAACATCGATCCTTGATCGGATATAATCCTCCTAGGCACACCATCCAGCCTCACAATCTCACTGATGAAAACTCTAGCTATGTCAGGTGCTTGATACGTCATATGCACAGGAATAAAGTGAGCACTCTTCATCAGAGTGTCTACTCTACGAAAATCGAGTCATGTCTCCTTGCCATCAGTGGCAATCCAACAATAAAATCCATCGAAATAACCTCCCATTTCGATTCTGGAATAGCATGTGGTTGTAGTAATCCTACAGGGTGTCTATGTTCAACCTTTACCTGCTGACATTCTAGACATTTGGCCACATAATTGACTATGTCTTCCTTCATTCCCTTCTATAAGAGCAAGGGTTTAAGGTCTGCCCTCATCTTTGTGACTCCCGGGTGAGCCATGTACACTGCTCTATGAGCCTCGCTTAGGATCAACATCCTAAATTCGTCGTTTGGTGGTACGTAGATCCAACTTTTAAACCTCAATAAACCATCATTGTCAAATGAAAAATCCCTCAAATCGTGGTACCATGATTGTGTTTTGTCCGATAAAACCCTCGACCTCTTTGTACCAGTCATCATCATGTTGTAAAGTTAAAATCTTTTCACGTAGATTCGTCCGAAGAGGCAACACCAAAAGATGCGTGTTCTCTGACTCGATGCCTCGGCTACTCAGTTCACTACCCCTTTTATGTAAGTAATCTCGAAGTCATACCCACTAGGCAATTATGACCAACGTCGTTGTCGCGCGTTCAGGTCGCTTTGTGTAAAGATGTGTTGTAGTCCACAGTGGTTAGTCTTTAGTTCAAATTTTCATCCAACAAGGTAGTGTCCCAAACCTTCAAGGCATACACGATGGCTAACAACTCCAATCGTGTGTCGCATAATTCTCCTCATGCCTTCTTATTTTCCTTGAGATGTAAGCGATCACGCATTCGTCTTGCATCAAGACTCCGCCTAAGGCTTCCTTGGATGCGTCAATGCATACCAAGAAGTCTGCATCCATGTCAAGGACCTTTAGTATTGATGTTGTCAACAACTCCTTGAGCCTCCGAAATGCTTCTGCACATTTCTCGGTCCAACCAAACTTCTTGTTTTTCTTCTTCAAATCCGTGATTTGATTTGTTGTCTTCGAAAACCCCTCGATGAACCATCGATAGTATCCTGCTAAACCCATGAAGCTATGCACTTCCGGGACATTCGTCGGCGCAGGCCATTCCATAATAGCCTCGACCCTTGCTGGATCCACAGCGATGCCTTCGTCAGAGATGACATGCCCTAAGTAGTGAATCCTCGATTGTTAAAAAGAGCATTTGGACCACCTTCCAAACAAGTGGTGCTCTCGCAGACACTGTAGTACCCAGCGCAAGTGATCGTCATGTTCCTTTGTCGTCCGAGAGTAGATCAAAATATCACCAATGAATACTTGGACGAACTTGTCCAAGTACTCACGGAACACCCCATTCATCAAACTCATAAATACCCTTGGGGCGTTTGTTAGTCCAAACGGTAAAACAGTAAACTCGTAATGTCCAAATCTCATCTTAAAGGCGGTCTTAGGGACGTCATCCTCCTTGATCCATAACTGGTGATATCCTGATCGTAAGTCGATCTTTGAGAGCAACGTCTCGCCCTTCATTTGATCAAGCAGATCATTAGTCCTCGACAACGGATACTGATTCTTGATCATGGCCTTGTTCAGTTGACGGTAGTCAATGCAGAGCCTCCATGACCCATCCTTCTTTCATATGAAATAACAGGCGCACCCCACGGTGACACGCTGGGACGTATCAGTCCCAGGTCCAGCAACTCCTTCAGTTGCATTCTCAACTCCTGTAACTCTGGGGTTGACATTCGATAAGGCGTTCTAGCTATTGGTTCAGTCCCCGGCTTTAGGTCTATAGTAAAATCCAACTCCCTCTCTGGCGGCATCCCAGGCAACTCCTCTGGAAATACGTCCGCAAATTTTTTCACCACCTGAAGGTGTTCTAGACCTTCTGCTACTCCCTTCTTGTTTAACACAAGGATCGCATAAAGCTTGCACCCCTTGCACATACTCTTCCGTAGTTGTAAGGAAGAGATGAACCTCAGGGAAACTCCCTGGTTTCGTCCTACAATCACACGTCTCTGTCCCTCGTCATCGACCAAGCTCAACCGTTTTGTATTACAGTTGAGTATTGCCTCATGCGATTATAACCAGTCCATACCAATCACGACGTCATAAGATCCTAAGATCGTGATGTACAGTTTGGCCCTTGGGAAAAACTCTCCCAGGTTAAGGACATAGCCCGCAACCTTTCCCCCCACCTTCTGTTTGGCTCCCGAAGCCATCTTCATGAAGCTAAACTCGTCCTATTCGACTGTCTTTACCTTAAACATTTTTAGCGTTGCACCAGAAATGAAACTCTCGGTAGCACTGGGATCTATCAAAATACTAAGGGTCTGGTCAGCGACGGTACCTATCATCTCAAGCACAATCGGCTGGTGCTCTACCTGGCGGTTATTCTCCGTTGCATGAATCTGATGGGCCTTGCCCAAAAACTCCAATGGTAGTGGGTCCGATTGATCCAGAAACGTCGGCCCTTTCCTCTGGGCAGGAATGTTGGTAATGTGGAACGCCACAATCCAACATACCTTCCTTGGTCCAGTATTCTTGGTACCTATAGTAGAAGATGAATTCTAACAATAAGGCCAAACTCGAACTCCTTAAGCTTCTGGGAAAAGATGTGGAGCATACAAAAACAATCTAAAACGGGCCTCACACTCGGGCACCATGTAACGAACTTGTCACAAGGCGTTGAACTCGTTGAGCTGACGCTCTACGAATTCCTCAAAAGGATACTTCTCCTAGAACCGATCCTCGAATAGTTCCCATGACACGTCGTCAATGGCCATGTTCAAATGTGGCAGGAGCGTCTTCCACCATAGAAGATTGCTCCTCTTCAGTTGGAAGACCACCATGTAGACCTTCACGTTGGAGGTCGTAAGTGTGGGGTGTGAAGCACATTGCTCTTATGTACATTCGTGCCTCGATGGCGTAAAATTTCGCGACACTCGTGGACTCGAGAACTCAACTCTCTCGAGTTCTCAGTGGATGATAATGGTACTAGTTAGGGCACGTTGTGGACCCTCACAGGTACAGGTGGCCCAGACTCATCTCAGTACTGATGGTAAGTCAAGGCCTTTGACATTACCTGGAAGGACCTTGTTAGACCACCACCATCCCTTTCTACAAGTGAATCCATCCCAAGGACTTGTTCCTCCCCCTTGGGGGTCAGACACCGAGGGCGCGAAACTTCTGGGGGTGTCGCGTTTCCATCCACGATACCTCGTCGTGAATCTCTACGGTGTCATCTAACCTTGCTTATCGCAAGGGCAAGTTAAAGTTTTATCTAGTGTTAGTTTAAGACTCAAGGGTTTACTACAGTGGAAAGCATGGTGATCCACAGTCGCAGGGTTGAACCCACTCTGATACCATGTGTAGCGTACCCCATCATTACGGCTACAAGCGAAGCAGACAGTGCAAAAAAACAAATTTGGTTTTTAGGAGGAAGGTAACGGTGACAACATTTGAACCACGCAACTGATGATGAAACCAAGCAAGAGCAAGTTTAGGTACTGTTATCCTCATTTTTGGTTATCAAGATGATGACATGATAATGACATGGTGATAGAAGATCTAGCTCTTCTTTAAAGATCATTTTCATGAAGAAAGTTACACTTGTCAGTTTCTCAAAATCACTCTTTTGGAGACAGTACG
>ML804113.1:165277-191097 GCA_009831015.1 Picea engelmannii
CTAGGGAAAGAGTAGTATTCTGTCTCAGTTTGTTCCAGATCCAGGTGGATCTGTGGAGATTGGTCTGTGTCCGCACTCACAAATTTATCCTAGAACAGGTACACATAATACAGGGAACAAAAATGATGAAGTTAACATGTGAATGAAATAAACATAAAGGAAATTCCACAGTAGTGAGACTCAACATCCACCTGGAGAAAATTGAGTTGCTACTGAGACAAAAATGCTTATATGTTGTTCTCCAACCAACCTCAACTTACAAATTCACTGTAAAAAATGTTGTACTTCAAATGAGGGAAAACTATGAACCATGGACAGTTAGGGTTGTGGTGGGACAACTAGTAAATCCTTGAGGTCTCTCTCTCAACCAGCCAAATCTACTGAACAGTGTTTCAAAAGACAAAATAGCAATGAGGGTCATGTCAACAAGCAAATTCCATGTCAAAGCAACATCGGAACATCACTTCATGTAGGGCATCTCACCCATCTCCCCACTATCTCATATCTGCCTAAAGGAGTCCCAAACCTAATCCTTGCTCAGAACAAATAAAAACAAAGATGCATATAAGCCAGTCATCCTTGTTCTCCATAGTTCGCCACTCTATTTATCAAAGAACAGCAAAAGACAAAATCCCAAGGGTTTTTTACCTAGCTTCTCTAATGGCACATAGCAACATGGGAAGGGAGTCTTCACAACAACACAGTAGATCCACCAGGGCCTATTAAAATCTAATGCTTATCTCCTAAGTGCACAACAGTGGAACTATTCTCTGATGAACATGGTAACCCTCTGGAATTTTAAAGTGTGACCCGTGTGCGAGAAGTGGGCTCCTAACTAATACCTTGATAAAATTTGATAAAGGTCCTCGATTGTGTTGAAGCTTTTAACTGGTGGGATGCAGATTTGATGCTTTCATTATACTTCTACAATATTGTATTGCGATTTTGCAGAGTATTTTATTAGAGGGAAAGAGAAATTCCACATTGTACAAAATTGTTAAAATGAACAGAAAGTCTCCATTACAAACTATGAGAGGTTTAATCTTTCTTTCAAGAAAAAGATCAGTTTTATGCAGTCTTCTAGTTTCTCACTCTAGTTGATTTATAAGGTAAAGCAAAAAGAAGAAAAACTCAAAGAATAGAAATAGATTTAACATGCACTAAAAATACTAGGCAAATTCAAAAGGCAAATCGGTTGAAGAAGCTATAAATAGTAAAAACTAGACGCAGTCCTTTAAACTAGAAATGTTGCAGGTGTCTTATACTAAGTAAGCAACATAGATTAAGATTGCAATGAGATTAAACATGCATTTACTATTTAAGCAGTCTTCCACCATTGTTGTGGTTTAATTAATCAGTTGCAGGCACATTAATTGGGGTAACGCAGTCTGATTAAAGTTATTGCCTGAAGTTATTGTATGGCTGGGATACGCTGCTGTCAAAGGTATTACATCCACTGAATGATCGCTACCCAACACTGTGGGTAGAGCACTATGGGTTTGTTGTGCAAGATGGAGAAAGCGCAGGTAAAGGTCGTTAAGCCTTCCTAAAATCGCCAGGAGATCCGACCTCAAGCAGTTTAGTTGTTGTCCCTTAATATAAAACAATTCATATCCAAGGTAACTTATCTTCACAGGCATTTAATGTTCAGGCTAGAAAAGGATGTGAAGGCGCAGAGGCTAATCCGCTGCCACCTCCAGATAAAATTGGCGCTGAGTGTTCCATAAGGAAGCGCATTCATCCAGTGGTTAAAAGTTGCCTCAAGGTTACGGAATTTCGGTGTAAAATGGAAAACGCAGAGGGATAAATATATTCGATAGCAGGGTTTAAACCGTTTTATTATCAGTCCCCATCCCAACTCCCCATCATTCACCCAATGCAAAAGATTTCGCGCACATCCCCAACACTCCCCAGTCCACCATAGTCGCCCTTTTTGTTTTTACACGAAAATAAAAATATTGGGTCTTTTAACCCCATTTCTAACTCTAATCAAGCCACACCTGAGTTTCATCATCAGGTCAACTATCCAAGTGTCGAAGCCCGCCCATGGAATCCTATTGGATCGCTCAAGACAGGGAGGCTATCTTCGATCATATTTTAATTCTATAAATTAAGAATAAGTGATAAAATTAATAGTGTAAAGAAAATTGTCATACACCTTATAACCAAAGGATCGTTGTCAACAGTGTTTACTGTCCGCATTGTTAAATCGCTAGTTATATCTCTGCCCACTGAATATAAAAGATGTCAATGATTAATAGTTGTAAAAATCGTTATCAAACGCAGAACTTAGTAATGTTATCCAACATAGTGACAAATCGTTGACCTACTTATAAAAGTTGCAGTCAAATATTATTGATAGAATCGCAGCCACAAGAGAGAATAAAACCAATGTCAATGAATAATATAAATCACTCTCATACCAATTCGTTGTCTCTTTTTAATTCTATGTATAACAATGATATGATGCTCATCAATACAGGAATTTCTATGTAGCATGCCAGAAAAACACCCAGGAATAAAAGCATGGTCTACAATAAAATTTAAGGGGATTCATTGAGTGGATTTATGGGTGGGATGCCAAGAATACCAAGAACTGAAAATGCATAGATAAGTGTTTTTTTTTTTTTTGCAATGATAAACATTCACACGGGAAAACGCGGAGGATAATCGTTTAGAAGAGAATCAATCAAGGTAGGAAAATCACTCACAAGAAGCATAAGGCCAATCACTCAGCCATGAATCAACCAACGCAGAAAAATCCATCACCAGAAAGCGCAAGACCATCAGTCAAACAAGAACAATCAGAAGGGGTAGACGGCGGGCAGGAACATCCTTCGCTCATCATCCTCACACAGAAAAGAAGGGCGTTGAGATCCATAGGTCTTTTAACGCTAAGGCGACGACCGTAGATCAGGCTCCTAGCCAACCGCTTAGGCAAGGACTGGTGAGCTAGGGACGAAGGCTAAACAACCATGAAGGTCACAATCAACGTAGAAAGGTGGTCAAGACGTGTGGGGAAACGAAGGTCATGGGAAACCAATCAATCAATCAGTTAGGCCATAAAAATTTAGTCATGAATCTAGACAACCAGTTTACCTACCCAAAATAAACATGCAGAACCAATCATAATTCCTACAACAATCTACCATTCAGCAAGAAAGCGTACCGTTACATGTTCGCCCGCTCCAAATGACTTCCCCGCGCGCTCTGTGCATCTCTCTCTCGCTGACCGTCGAGACTTCACCGGTACCTCCCAGCCAATGCTAGGGGTACTCTTCTTCCCCCTTAGCCCCCCGAGCCGCAAATGGGCTACAAACACTATCTAGAGATCTTGTCTAGCTTCTAGCTCGCCTCGCAAGGTTGAGCTAGCACTCCTCTCTGAGCTGGGTATCCCAACTCCCACAAGTAAATCAATCAAGTCGATATTTCTGCAATGTAACGTTATGCAAATAGCAGATGCCCTCTATCCTTCTCCTTCCCTCATTTTATAGAGTTTCGAACTTCCTTTCTTTCCTAAAATCTCATGTAATTAAATTTTTTTAAAATAATTTCCTAAAAATTCTTCTTCGTACAAGTGTCACCCATCCCCTTCATTCCTCCATTAATTATTTTCTTTAATTAATTAATTATCTTATTTCTCTCACCCACCTAGAGTTACTCCTAGAATCACTCCTAGGTGTCCCCAAATTCCCTTACAGGTTTTAAAGACTTCCCCTACTATGAAGTTGCTAAATCACTTTAAAATTAGAAATCTCTTAAACGTAGATTCTTTACTAAGTTGACTTCTCGCTTTTTCCCTTAGGTTCCCCTTTTCCCCTTTTTATGTTACCTCTTTTCCCTAGTTTCCTATTTTTTTTATTTTCCCTCTTTCCCCTTTTACATAGAACTCAAAAAGGCAAGTGTGGAATTTAACCCACTTTCCCTTTTATCATTTAATTAGTATTTTATTATTATTATTATTATTATTTAAATCATCAAAAGATAAAATAATTAATTCCCCTTTCTACATTTATTACCACAGATTTTGTTTTTTTTATGAATAACTTAATTTCTTACTCCCTTCATGTTACAAGCTTTAACGAAGGTCAAAATTATTATTTAAGTTATTTTTATTTTTATTATTATTAGTATATTTTTTTTTGAGAAGACAAGGTTCTACCACTAGCGTAATTTAGACTTAGGCCTTAAATTTCGTACTGGGCGACATTTAATTAGGGAAATTGTTTTAAAATTACTTAACATGTTATTTGTCTTAGGGCCATCTAGGTTCATCCCTCTATCATCAACAATGTGACGTGCCCTTCAAGATGCACTAGGTGCTCCAAGGGTGCCACTTGCCTCATTTGTTCCTTTGCGTGATGTGCCCTTCAGGATGCACTACGTGCTCCAAGGGTGCCACTCACCATTCTCCATTTTTCTTGCGCGACGTGCCCTTCAGGACGCACCACGTGCTCCAAGGGTGCCACTCGCCTCTTGACTGACTTGGTAGACATCAATAACCCCTGGAGTCAACACTCCGCCAGGTGAACTTGTGGGAGACTAAGGGCTTCTAAGGAATAAGGTCCCCGCCTTATTGAGCGCCCCTTAGAATCATCGTGAGCGACTGTCGCAGTCTACCCTCATGGCATCGTGGGTCCTCTCGAACTAGGTAATCATTAACCTACAGTTCGAGCCAAAGCGGGAGTGCTAGTAGGCTGTGGCAAGGCTGTTGTCCACACCTCTCCCTCAACATATCTGGTAGTCATGCGTGACCCCTTTACTCCATATGTGAGTATGGTCAGCAAGATATCGTCAGCCTGCATCATAAAAAAATTATGTTAGAATATATCCATATCATATCATCTAATCAGATGCACTAATATCATAGTAAAAGCAATCAACCCCAATGTTACACTCCCTGACTCGATCCGGAGTCCAAGGGGTTCCATCAATGCCTCTGCATCCTCAAAGTCCAAAATCCTGCACACTCAATAAAATTGAGTCAATAGCACTTGTCTATGTCATAGCGGCAAAACAACATGTCATCAACCCATTACGCCTCATAATCAAAATCAAAAGTTTTAATACCATAAAATCCGGATCACTTGCCAGCAAGTGTCCTAAAAGAATAAGTTCACTCAGTGCACCAGAGCGGGATGTTACATTTGGATTTCCATACTAAATTTGATATGAGTTGAAATGTTGTTAAAATGGTTAAAAAATGAGGTCAAAGAAGGATGGTCATGAGGCCAAACAATGAAGGTATCGTAAAAAAAAAAAAAAAACCAACATTTGGGCTTAAGATGAAAGTTGTGTAAGGCCAAAGCTTCAAAATTTTCCATAAAAATATTGGCAACAACTGGGGATAAGGAGGACCCCATGGCTGTACCTTTCATTTGTTCATAGTATATCCATTTAAAGGCGAAGAAAGTTGAGCTAAGATAGATTTTAATAGGGTTAAGGATTTCAGGGTCCACTGGTTTGGAGATAAGGTCAAGGGCTTCTAGAACTGTTGTTTTTGTAAATAAGGACACAACGTCAAAACTAACCATGATGTCTTGTTCATCTAGGTGAAGGTGCTGAGTTTTTTGGATAAAATCAAAGGAATATTTAATAAAGAAGGGAGTTTTTCGAATAAAATATTGAAGTTTATTGGAAAGGAAATGAGTTAGGGCATGAATAGAAGCTCCTATAATGTTTACAATTGGCGTAAGGTGGATGTATTTTTTTTAATGAATTTTAGGTTTCCAATAGATATTAGGGGTTTGAGGGTTATGAGGAATAAGGCATTTCTTAATGGAAGGGTCCAGGGATGAAGATTGTATGTCTTTGGTAACTAAGTTAGTTCTGGAGTTGATTGGGTTCTTGGAGAGTGGTTTATATGAGGAAGAAGAAATGAGGTCTATAAAGTTAGATTCATAGTCAGAGGTATTCATAATGATTGTAGTGTTACCTTTATCAACTTTAAAATAATAATATTGGGGTTATTATTAAGCCAACGAATTGAATAAGACATCATGGTTAGTTTTGATGTTATGTCCTTATTATCAAAATCTCAATTCCATAAGCCATTGACCTTATCTCTAATCTATTGGACCCTGAAACCCTTAAAATTATTAAAATATATCTTAGCTCGACTTTCTTCACCTTTAAGGGGATATGCTATGAACAAACAGAAGGTACAACCATGGGGTTCTCCATATCCCTAGTTGTCTGCAATATTTTTATGGAACATTTTGAAGCATTGCCCTTAAACGACTTTCATCTTAAGCCCAAATCTTGGTTTTGATTTGTTGACAATACCTTCATTGTTTGGCCTCATGACCATCCCTCTTTGACCTCCTTCTTTAACCATCTTAACAACATTTCACCCCATATCAAATTTACTATGGAAATACAAAATGAAAACTCCCTTCCCTTTTTGGATGTTCTCATCACCCATCTTCCCAATGGGACCCTCACCCACCAAGTTTATAGGAAAAAGACTCACACCAACCGATACCTTCATGCACATTATCACCATCACCCTGCCCAAAAATCTGTCGTTTTTAAAACTCTTGTTGCTCGATCCATTCAAAAATTTTATCATCATTTCCTTAAGAAAGAAAAATCCCACCTAACTAAGGCCCTTGTGGCCAATGGTTATTCAACTTCTCAAATCAACAAGGCCTTTTGCTTGGTCCACCATTCTTAATCTAAAAACTTGCATTCCTCTTCTCCACCATTATCTCGCATTTCTCTTCCTTATATGCAAGGTACTACAAATGTTATCTTTAAGATTTTGGCCAAAAAGAATATTAAAACTCTCTTTAAACCCCATAAAACCATTAAACAATTACTCATAACAACGAAGGATAAATCTAATAATCCGCGAAGCATTGGAAATTGAAAAACATCATAATAATTTTAAGAAGATGACTACAAACTTGGTCAATCTTGGAAAATCACTATTCACTGTATTGATCATAAGCCCTTCTATTTTTAAAAATTATTTTATTTATTTATTATAACTCAACTTCTTTCTTTTTAATTTCTTGATTTAATTTTTATCTTTTATCCCCCACTCTAATGTTATTTTATTTTTTACATTTTTTACTTTTTACCCATCTCCTCATTTATAACCATCTTTTGGTTCCTTGAAATACAATCCAATGTTAACAAATTATATTTCATAAAAAAAATTCTTTAATATTTTCTTTTAATTTCAATTTTAACATTATCATTAAATAGTTTTTATTCCCAATGGATCCTTTACTATTTTAATCATTTTCCACAATGGGTTGTAATTATTTAATTCTTTCTTCCAACTATTAACCTTAATTTTTAACCCTCTTAAGTAGAGTGCCCACTAGAAATATTGGACATTTCAAAAAAATTATACACAGTTTATCTCTAAAAAGCTCAAGTGTAAACATGCAAACTAATATATTTTATAAAGTGAAGTTATATATATTAATTTAAACTTAAATATATTAATAATTTGAAGAAAAAAATTCAAGTAAAGGTACCTAGTGTAATAGTGCTGGCATTGATTATGGTGTCCATCCCGATAGGGACATTTAATGAGGCACAGAATATAGACAACCAACTCAAGGAATTGACTCCAAGACCTCCTACATGAAGCATCCAGTGTAGCCATGTCCATAGGGACAGTTAATGAGGCACACAACATAAACAACTCGCCCAAGGAATTGACTCCAAGACCTCCTACATGAAGCTTAAAGCACTCAACCACTCATATATTTATAAAATTATAAAATAAGTGATTAAAATTCAATATTTTAATTACATTGCAGAAGTTATAATATATATTAAAAAACTACATTATTTAAAAAAACAAATTTATTTAAGTTATCTAATTAAACACACATACACCGACATAATTCACACATAGACATAATTTATTTGAATTTGACATGATTGTAAAGGAGAACAAATAACAAAGTTGCAATTTTACTAAAAATGTTAATGAACTCCCTGTAACATCTTGCATGACCAAGAAAACTACAAATATCTTAGTGTTTATGGGGCACAAATAAATCTTTAATAATAGAAATCTTTGCGAGGTCAACTTCAATACCAATAGAGGAGATATGATGTCCTAGAAAAATGTCATTAGTCACCATCATAAAATATTTTTCACTGCTCAAAGACAAATTCATTCCGCTTTAAAGAACTTTTTAATATTACCCAAAGGTTCTTCAAAAGAATCATCATAGGCTATAAAATCATATGTATATACCTCAACAAAATCATGATGAACTTTGAAAAATTCTTTAAATAATGTGTTGAAAAGTGGTAGGTGCATTACATGGACCAAAAACACCCTATAGGCAAATTTTGCCCATGGGAAAGGAAATGGAGTTTTATCTCAATCCTCAAGAGCAATGTGTATCTGGTTGTATACACTCAAACCTTCAAGAAGAAAAATATGTATTTCTAGATAAAGCATCTAGAACTTGATCAATGAATGGGAATAGGAAATGTTCTTTCATGGTATTTGATGCAGGAGCATCGCTCAAAGCCAGCTACGCACTAGCCAGCCAGCACATCAAAGCGCGCATTCGATGGGAGAGAGAGAGGCGCAACCTTCTCGATTTTCAAATTTTGAGAATGTAATTAAATGCTGTAAGGCTGGTAGAGCCAAAAATCCATGCATATGTGCAGGCTTTAGTAAAGGTTGCCTTAAATAGGTTGTAAGGCTGAGATCTAGATCTGATTCGGACTAGACAGCCATTCAATATAATTGAATGTAAATTAATGAGAGTTGGTGAGGATGGAGGGAAGAGCTCGAGAAGCCCCTCTTTGTAAAAATATCTTATTTGTATCTAGTAGTAAGTTTTTAGAAGAAGAGGAGGAGAGAGCCAAGACTCTGTTGCGGTCCGAGCTTGAACACATTGTAATCAGGCATTCTTGATTAATACAAACAGAGCAGTCTTTCCTACATGTTGTTGTCCACATGTTTATGAGTTCATGAATGAATGTCTTTATGCGTTGATGATAATGTTGTAGATGTATGTCAGGTATGCATTTGCAGGGATAGACAGAATTTACTGTCTGTGAGTTCTTTGATTCTAGGTTTAGGTTCTTTGAGGCTTCATGCAAGAGGTTGCATGACAGAATATTGCGGGTTCTGTAAGCCTGTGCAAGGAGTGCACTTCTGAATTCTGCGGATTCAGACAAAGACGTGCCAGGAGAGCGCACCAGCTGAAGTCACTAACTCAAGGAGAATCCTCAATGTTGTTGAATACCTTGGAGGTAATACTGTGCAGAAGAGAGCATAGGACAGACCAAAATCATTGAGGGATTATGTAGAAGCTCTGTCAAGAGGGCATTGAGCAGGTGCATAGAAGGCACAGAGAAGATAGAATTTCTGAGAATTTTGTAAGGCTCTGCCAAGAGGGCGTTGAGCGAATGCATAGGATGCATTAGGAGAAGAAATCTATTTCGAGTTCGGCAAGAAGACAGAATCACAGAGGATTCTGGAAAACTCTGCCAGGAGGACATTGAGTTGGTGCAGGTGTGCACAAAAAGAACTCTTGTTTGAGTTCAGAAAGCAGAAGAAGTGTCAGGAGGAAGACCTTCACAGGGTTATTGAACACCCTGCAGGCTCAGCAAGGAGTGCTTGAGCAGGAAGTTTCCAGAGGGTATTTCCATCCTTTCAAGGAGAGAAAGGGGCAGAGACCTTTGAGACCTGATCAATTGAAGCTCAAGAGGATAAAAACATGTGCAAGGAATGCACCAGGCCAACACCTGAGTAAAGTGTTGACAGACAGACAGTCGTCTGAAGGCTCGTCAGGCAGCAGGACTGGGAGCGAGAGAGGACTTATTCTAAAGTCCCGAAAGCTCAGGAGGAGGAACGTCCTTAGAACACAGGGAAGAGCCAAAGTTACAGACTTTGCAAAGGAAGCAAAGGCCGAGGCCTTTGATACTTAGAGAAATCTTCCAAGGAGAAGGAAGAAAGCATAAACTTAGGAGGGAGCTACATCTGCCATTATGTCAGCTGGATAGGAGAAGATCTAGACCGTTGAGTTTGTGTCCAGGTAGCAGTAGGAAAGAGCAGTGAAAGAAAAATAGGTCTGGGCCGTCAGATCTGGGCACATGGACCGATAGCCATCGGATCCAGGAGAAGTTGCATGAGGTTTAACCCTCGTATGTGAAGAGGGGAACGAAAGGCCTATTTCGACATTTCGGCTATCGGGAGATACAAAGGGAAAGAGTCGGGACTCTTGACCCATGAAATTCTGAAAGGATCGTGACCGTCCAACAGGAGGACACATGGCGAGCAGTCCAGGTTTCGGGGAAATTCTCGAAAGGAGGATTTCGGCATTTCGGCTACCGGGAATGCAAAGGGTAGGAATTCGGAACTCTTGACCCGTGAAATCCCGAAAATACATAAGTCGTCGGATCAAGAGAGGCTATGAGCCGTTGATCCCAGCTTTGGAGTGGAAGACCGAAATTTCAGACTTCGGTACTTCGGCATTTCAGATACCGAGAGCACGAAGGGGCAAGGAGTTGTTGCAGCCGGGATCGCGAAGTCCTGAAACGTGAAAACCCAAAAGCGTTCTGAGGAATAGCGTCAGGTCGCGTACAGGGTCACATATTTTGGAATTTTGGAATTCGGCTTTTCGAAAATCTCGAGGACAAGAGGTCGGGGGCGCTTTGCGCTAGAAATCCCCAAAGTCGCGAAACGTAACATATCTTTGGAGCGAGACTGCGGTCACATATTTTGTCATTTGGGATTCGAATTTTCAGAAATCCCAAGACAAGAAGTCGATCACTTGACATTGAAAGTCCCGAAGTCGCGAAACGCGACATACCTTCGAAGTTGGGTTGTGGTCACGGAGGACGCAATCGCATAGACTGGAATTTCGGCATTTTTGCATTCAGGGGATCGAGGATCTATAGAACTCAACAGCAGAACCTCTGAAATCATGAAACCCGAAATCCCTTTTCGAAAAGGGTCACGGTCATGTCTAGTGGTTGTGTGGAGGTGAAGACTCATGCCTGGTGCATTGCTTGTGCCGGTGGAGTTTTCGTGAAGGACCTATGGATCGGATTCTTGGGATTCTGATAGGAACCTGAGGGAGCCGCTTCAGATCGAGGAAGAATTCGGGAACGATCCTAAGACCGGGAGGTCGTGCAGAGCCTGCTGAGGCAGGGGGTGCTACGTCAGTTGTGGTATCAGAGCCACTTTTTGCCTGTAGACTGCAGGCAGAGGGAGGCAGAGTAGATAAAGAAAATACTCCGATACACGTCAAGTGGTATCAGAGCAGGACTTTGTCTGTATATTTTAGATGAATAGGATTGAAGAGATTGTTGCAGGATGCAACAACAAATAGACAGTCAGGTCGATTGTAAGAAAAGACTAGAGGTACTCTCAGTTGCAGAGTGATAGCAGTAGGTTTGCCAGGAGGGAAAAAAGGAACATAAATATGGTTACTGAAGGCCATGGATGCAGTGGAAAGAAGAACCACCAGCAACAGAGCGAGGCTGAGATGGACAAAGAACTCGTCGAGATAAGAGCGAGGATGGAATAGCTTGCACTGCGGATGCAGCAGGATGCAAAATTGCGATGGGTATATGAATGGCCCATGAAAACGAAAGTGAAATGGCCAGTCAAGAAGTTATTGGCCCGAAGGCAGTGGACGTTGTTGAAGGAATGGCTAAGGTATGTGGAAGACCTCAGGGTTGAAGAAGAAATGGTTCATGTGTGTGAACCAGAAGCTGGGAGAAATCTCAGTGATGATGAGGAGAAGAAATCACTAGAAGATATCAGAGGCTGCCAGGCGGGTAGTGAGGAATTTTCAATTTGCCAGGTGGGCAATAAGAAGAGGTCACAGGATGATCTCAAAGACTGCTAGGAGGGAAGAATAGAAAATTCAGGTTGCCAGGAGGGAAATGAGATGAGATCATTGGAGGGTCTCATAGACTGTCAGGAGGGCAGAGAGGAAATCCCATGTTGCCAAGTGGGCGAGGGAGAGCAGATGAGACTGACTGAAAGTCTCATGAACTCGGAGGTGAGTTCAGATTAGTGAGAGGAGCTGATAGAGGAATATTAGGAGATCATTCTGATGATTGGAGGGATAAAGGTATTCCTGTCATATAGCCCAGTTGAGGCCAACGTGTGTGTTGTCGAGGCAGCAATAGAAGACAGACAGCCAGCAGAGACTATCATGGAGAAAGAGATGGAGCAGATATCAGAGGCTTCCCAAGCAAAGGAAAAGGAGCATTCAGAATAATGGCTCGAAATTTTCAGCCAGGAAGCTGAAGGGGAGACAACTATAGCACTGAAGCTGATAGAAAGGGAAGAAGAAGAGCATGCAGATAAGATGCTCACTCCATGGGAGAAGGAGTTGGAGATGCTGGAGGATTGGTTGAACCATCTAGAGTCAGTAGATGACTTCCATGAGCAGATAGTCATGCAGATGTTAACAGAGGAGCATTCTGAGGAATCACTTAGAAATTTCAGCCAGGGAGATGAATAGATGATAACTGCGGTGCAGAGGCATGCAACAGCAGATGAAGGAGAATTCCAGTCTGAGGAGCAGCTAGAGGAAGCTAGTGATATGCTAGCAGGAGAGCTGACAGTCAAGTTGTCAAAAGAGGAAGTTGAGAAGAGACTCAATGAAACTGCAGAAGAAGAGTATGCAGTAGAGTGGCCAGCTAGTGCCATAGAAGAGGAAACCAACATGGGGGATCATGATGATCTACCCACCGATAAGGAGGAAGTGTAGTCGAGAAGATTGCATAAGGAGAGCCAGCTACTGGAGCAGATGGACATGATAATTGAGGAGATTAGAAAGTTGATGATCTGATCAGCAGAAGCGGTCAGCAAAGAGAAGCGGAGCAGAGGAGAACCTGCCATAGCAGTAGGGAAGCAACAACAGTAGCAGCAAAGCAGTGGAGTGGATGGACAGCTCCAAAGCATTGTTTGGGATCCAGGTGGATTTCAACAACAATGCTGGGAAGCTCATGAGCAGGAGCTCATGAATTTTTCACAGCAGAGGAGTATGATGCAAGAGCATCGCTCCAAGCTATCTACGCGCCAGCCAGCCAGCACATCAAAGCCCGCATTCAATGGGAGAGAGAGAGGAGCAGCCTTCTCGATTTTCAAATTTTGAGAATGTAATTAAATGTTGTAACGCTGGTAGAGGAAAAAAGCCATGCATATGTGCAGGCTTTAGTAAAGGTTTCCTTAAATAGGTTGTAAGGTTGATATCTAGATCCGATTCGGACTAGATAGCCATTCAATATAATTGAATGTAAATTAATGAGAGTTGGTGAGGATGGAGGGAAGAGCTCGAGGATCCCCTCTTTGTAAAAAGATCTTCTTTGTATCTAGTAGTAAGTTTTTAGAAGAAGAGGAGGAGAGAGCCGAGACTCTGTTGCAGTCCGAGCTCGAACACATTGTAATCAGGCATTCTTGATTAATACAAACAGAGCAGTCTTTCCTGCATGTTGTTGTCCACATGTTTATGAGTTCATGAATGAATGTCTTTATGCATTGATGATATGATGTAGATGTATGTTAGGTATGCATTTGCAGGGATAGATAGAATTTACTATCTGTGAGTTCTTTGATTCTAGGTTTGGGTTCTTTGAGGCTTCATGCAAGAGGTTGCATGACAGAATAATGTGGGTTCTGTAAGCCTGTGCAAGGAGTGCACTTCTGAATTCTGCGGATTCAGACAAAGACATGCCAGGAGGGCACACCAGCTGAATTCACTGACTCAAGGAGAATCCTCAAGGTTGTTGAATACCTTGGAGGTAAGACTATACAGAAGAGAGCACAGGACAGACCAGAATCATTGAGGGATTCTGTAGAATCTTTGTCAAGAGGACATTGAGCAGGTGCATAGAAGGCATAGAGAAGATAGAATTTCTGAGAATTCTGTAAGGCTCTGCCAAGAAGGCATTGAGCGAATGCACATGATGCATTAGGAGAAAAACTCTATTTCGAGTTTGGCAAGAAGACAGAATCACTGATGATTCTAGAAAACTCTGCCAAGAGGACATTGAGTTGGTGTAGGTGTGCACAGAAAGAACTCTTGTTTGAGTTTAGAAAGAAGAAGAAGTGTCAGGAGGAAGACCTTCACAAGGTTAGTGAACACCCTGCAGGCTCAGCAAGGAGTGCTTGAGCAGGAAGTTGCCAGAGGGCATTTCCATCCTTTCAAGGAGAGAAAGGGGCAGAGACCTTTCAGACCTGAGCAATTGAAGCTCAAGAGGATAAAAACTTGTGCAAGGAATGCACCAGGCCAACACTTGAGTAAAGTGTTGACAGACAGACAGTCGTCTGAAGGCTCGTCAAGCAGCAGGAGTGGGAGCGAGAGAGGACTTATTCTAAAGTCTTGAAAGCTCAGGAGGAGGAACGTCCTTAGAACACAAGCAGGAGCCAAATTTACAGACTTCGCAGAGGAAGCAAAGGTCGAGGCCTTTGATACTTAGAGAAATCTTCCAAGGAGAAGGAAGAAAGCGTAAACTCGGGAGGGAGCTACAATTGTCGTTAGGTCAGTTGGATAGGAGAAGATCTGGATCGTTGAGTTAGTGTCCAGGCAGCAGCAGGAAAGTGCAGCGGAAGAAAAACAGGTCTGGGCCGTCAGATCTGGGTGCACGGACCGATAGTCATTGGATCCAGGAGAAGCTGCATCAGGTTTAACCCTCGTATATGAAGAGGGGAACGAAAGGCTTATTTCGGCATTTCAGCTACTGGGAGATACAAAGGGCAAGAGTCGGGACTCTTGACCCACGAAATTTTGAAAGGATCATGACCTTCCAACAGGAGGACACATGGAGAGCGGTCGAGGTTTCGGGGAAATTCACGAAAGGAGGATTTCGGCATTTCGGCTACCAGGAATGCAAAGGGTAGGAATTCAGAACTCTTGACCCGTGAAATCCCGAAAAGACATAAGTCGTCGGATCAGGAGAGGCTATGAGCCGTTGATCCTAGCTCTGGAGTGGAAGACCGGCATTTCGGACTTCAGTACTTCGGCATTTCAGATACCGGGAGCACGAAGGGGCAAGGAGTTGTTGCAGTCGGGATCGCGAAGTCCCGAAACGGGAAAACCCAAAAGCATTCTGAGGAATAGCGCCAGGTCGCAGGACAGGGTCACATATTTTGGCATTTCGGAATTCGGCTTTTCAGAAATCCCGAGGACAAGAGGTCGGGGGCGCTTTGCGCTGGAAATCCCCGAAGTCGCGAAACGCGACATATCTTTGGAGCGAAACTGCGGTCACATATTTCAGCATTTCGGGATTCGGCTTTTCGGAAATCCCGTGGACAAGAAGTCGGGCACTTGACATTGAAAGTCTCGAAGTCACGAAACACGACGTACCTTCGGAGTTGGGTTGTGGTCACGGAGGACGCAATCACATAGACCGGAATTTTGGCATTTCGGAATTTCGGAATTCAGGGGATCGAGGATCCATAGAAATCGACATCAGAACCCCCGAAATCGCGAAACCTGAAATCCCTTTTCAGAAAGGGTCATGGTCATGTCTAGTGGCCGTGTGGAGGTGAAGACTCACGCCTGGTGCATTGCTTGTGCTAGTGGAGTTTTCGTGAAGGACCTATGGATCGGATTCTTGGGATTCCGATAGGGACCTGAGGGAGTCGCTTCGGCTCGAGGAAGAATTCGGGAACGATCCTAAGACCGGGAGGTCGTGCAGAACCTACTGAGGCAGGGGGTGCTACATCAGTATCCTTGTTTAGCTCCTTGCAATTGACAAAAATCTTCCATCTTGCCCCTTTCTTTGGAACTATTACAAGAGGGAAAACCTAGTCATTGTTTAAGGCTGGGTAAATGAAATTGGTAGTCCATAGTTTTTGTAATCCTTCCTTGATAATATCCTTAACTGTTGGATTCATTCTTCGTTGAGGTTAGCAGATAGGGTGAGATTTATCCTAGATATAGATGTGATGTTTGAAAATATGAGGATTGATGCCTCTCATGTATGGATATTCCCATGCAAAAGCATAGTTGTGAACCTATAGAAGACTAATTAACTTATTTTTTTGTATAGGTTGCATTTGAGTACTAATATTAAGAAACTTTCATAGAAAATGTTATATAGCTTCAAAGCTTGGATGTGAAATTTTGGCAACAAAGTAATCATTTAGATAACTAAAGCCCAATATCATCTTAATAGGACTTATTGTCTCATAAGGCTCTCTTATCTTAGGTTTTCTTCATCTAATTCATCTAATTCATCTAAATAATCTCAAATTTGCACCATTGAAGGATAAATATTTTGCATGAAGTTAAATGTTATTATATCCTTGTTGACGTCTTTTAAAGCCAATGCTTTCTCAATAGTGAGAACAAGATGAATAGATGTCTCATATGATACTTGATCATCTTCTTGATGTACCATAAAGGTTCTTATAATTCAAGGAATGGTCTCATAGGAGGGCATAAAATGATTTTTTTAATGGAAGTTCCTAGAGAAATTATCATATCCCATGACCTACAACTAATATAAGCATCAGTTGTGGCAAGCTAAAGCCTACCTAAAATATTATAGGTGATATGAAAATACCAAACGAGTTATGATACCAACTTGCTCTAAAATATCAACAAACTTTGATACCAATTCAGCGCCAAAGTCCTTAGATGTCAATTAGTTCATAAATACACATAAACATCTTACCAGATTCGGGAAATTGAAGATCGACTTGATTGTTTGCAAAACATCATGTGAATGTATTACTTTTCCATAAAACTCATTAACTGATAAATATAACTTGCGAAAATAATGAGTGCCAAAATGGAGAGAAATAGACGACTCTTATTAATTCTCAAAATGAAAAAAATTACAATAAATGGGCTTCCAATGCCAAATTTGATGTCACTCTTCAATTCTAATACTCAATCCTAGAAAGAGAGGTCATTACTAAAATCCTTTCGAAATTTTGAGAAAAAAAAAAAAGAGTATAAACTTGATTATGTTTTGAATCGGTGCTTAAAGACCCCTTTTTGCACGCATAATGAGACTAGGTCTCCTACATGACAAATTGGACTAATATTTTTCATACATAGAATTTTTACACAAAATAGACATCACCATCAGATTCCTCTCGAAATTCTGAGAAAAATAAGTATAAACACCCTATACTTCCCTCAAAAAACTCAATAGCACGCAAAAACAAGACAAACCCAAAAGATGGACACCTCTTGCATGTAAAACAAAAAAAAATTATGAACTTGACATGAAATTCTATGCAGTTCTTCTCTTTGGCACGCATTTCCATGCTCGTACATTGGTTTTTGTGCGCATCAAATAGGCCTAGGTCGACCTAACCGCGCCCCTTTATTCTCAGGATGTTTTAACAAAACTTAAATACAATATTTAATGTTAGTTATAACAACTAACATGCATGGAATATTGGTAGGAGGAATCTAGTTAAGGCGCTAGAATATGCTAGGAATATTCTCAAATAGGTCATGGGTTTGATTCCCATCCAAGCCAACGAATTTTATTCTCCCTTATCCATTATTGGCCAATTGGAGAGTGCCACGTGGCACTCTTCAATTGATCCATGTGTCATGTTGTCATTGGTCCCCCTGTTTTCCACATCACTATACGGATTTGCCACCTCATCGTCTAGTCACCTGCCACCTGTACCTACCATGTCATCCGTATAAATGACACATGGCACTTTTTTATTGGTCCACATGGACCCCCAAAATAACCATTTCTAGGTGACACATGGCAATATGTCACACTGCCACATCACCATGTTGATGTCAGCATGACGTCATCTGTCAGTTGTATGATCTGTACGAACAAGGTACGTGTTACCTTTCACTTTGACTTTTTGCCATGTTTTACCAAAACTTTGATTGGCCATAACTTCTTCATACGAACTCTGTTTGAGGCAATTTTTACACCTTTGGAAAGCTATCGTCGAGCTCTATGCAATGAAGTGGTTTTCAAGATCATTTGAGAATATCAATTTTTTAGCATTTTGGATCCTCCTGGATCATTTTTTAGCATTCTAGATCCTCCTGGATCAATAGGATACCCTCTTAAACCAAATTGTATTTGTATAACCATAAAATCAACTAGATATTCCCAAGAATCAATGGAAACTATAATGTCTTCTAAGATCTCGTGTGTCTTGACCATGGGTCTATCAACCATTTGTAACACAATTGATATTTGTCTCAATTATATTTGTTGACCTAAATTTGTCATTTCCCCCTATATCATTATAGTTATGGTTTCTCCTATATCACTCCAAACATTTTTAATTAGTGTTTTTCCTATGTGGACATCTACCATAGGCTCCCTAGCTCAATGTATTTAGGAGTAAAAACATTTCCAAGCATAAAGTTAGAAAGCTAACCGATCACCTGAATAGTCTAAGGGTCATTTTTATTCCTCCTTGGTTTCTTAAGATAGAGGTTTCTCACTACTTTACTATAGATAGGCACATCCTTAATAGCTTGAAATAAAGGAATAATTTTTTTAATTCCCATAAGAAATTGAATTCGAGTTGAGGTTGAGATTTTCTTCAGTCAAGCCTCTTTAGATAGGGTGGAATTCTTGGTATCATCTCTAGTGAAGGAGAAGTTGGAATTGGATTTGATAAGTGTTGGGTATATGTTATAATCTTTGCACGATTAGCCCCATGTTTTTCGGCCAATGGTATTTTGACCCATTGTAATGTAATTCCAATCAATTAATCTAATCTAGTAAAAAATATTAGGGTTTTGGATATCGCATGATAATCTATATTGTATTGTAAATAATGAATTTGATATATTGAGAGTTAGAGGTGTGACTCTAAACATTTTTTTGGTTTTCCCGGTTAAGGGTTTATAGGGTAAATGTCTAGTACTATGAGTGAATGCTATTGTTTTTCGTTCTATTTTATAAAGAATATGTGTGTGCATTGCTATATTGTAAAGGTTTAAAACTTACAAAAAGCTGGTGGAAGAATTTTGTAATTGTTCTTCATTTTCTTGTCCAATAATAAGAGGTGGAACTAGATCTTCTGCCACCCTTCCTATATGAAGATGCAATTCTTGACAATCCATAGATGTAAATGAATGTGTAGGAAAACTCGCCATGTCATTATTATATGTTGACTGAGCTAACTTATTATCAAGATTTATTATAAGTTAGGTATGAAGTTGTGGTTGCTTAGCAATTGGTTGGTTAGGGTTATTTATGTGGGGGGGGGTAAAAGAGCTTGTTGTTGGGACTACCCAACTTTGTTGGGGCCATTGAGATTGTTGTTGATTAGGCCATTGTTGATAAGGTATCTAATGGCCCCGAGGTGTATAAGACCATTGCTACAGATTGGTTGGTGGCATTGACCACTATAATGGGTTTGAAGGTGGATACCAATTAGGAAGAGGGTATAGTTCATATTATTAGCCCAAAACAAATTAAAATATTGAGGTTGTTCATATGGCATACCTTGAGGCAACGGGTGAAACTACCCTTACTCCTTTGGTTGATGAAAGATACTTGTTTTGCATTCTCATTCGCCTCTTAATATATTGCCTTTAATCTAGGCAACGAGGAGCATTGACTAATGTTGTGATTATCGAAACAGATGCCATAGAATTCTATTTTGTCAAGGTGGCACTCGTGACCAGAGTTCTTCTTCTTGCACTTTGGACAAAAAGTGGCCAAGGCCTTCTCAGTGTCCTCCCTCATCAAACACTCATTTCCATCAATGTGATAATACAAGTTTATATCAGCAACACTTTTGTTGAAGCTCAAACTCATTAGAAATCCATCCATTTTCTCGTACCAATCACGTGGTGCTTTCTTTAGACCATATAGGGATTTATTCAACCTGCATACATGAGATATTTCGTTGTGTACAATGAATCCTTCTAGCTTCTCAATATAAACTTCTTCCTCAATTTCACCATTGAGAAAGGTAGTCTTTACATCCATCTGATGTAGCTTCAAACCCATGGAAGCAGCTAGTGCAATGATAGATCGGATAGAGGTGTAACGAGATACTGGAGCAAAAGTATCGTCATATTCAACTCCCTCTACTTGTGAGAACCCCCTGGACACAAATCTTTCTTTGTATTTTTCGTTGCTTCCATCGGCTTCATGCTTGATTTTATAAATCCATTTGGAAGTCACTACAGACTTTCCCTCTGGTCTTGGAACAACATCCCATACATCATTTTTCAATATAGATTGGTATTCTTCAGTCGTGGCATCTTGCCATACTTGTTCACCTGAATCTTATCCATGACAAGATGGATCTGAGTCAATGATGTGGGTCATGGATGAAAGGTAGATTGAGAATCTCTTTGGTGTCTTTCTCTCTCTGGTTGTTCCTTGAGGAGCTTTATGTCCTTATTCTTCTTGTAGAGTTTGTTAGGCACAAGCAGGCCTTTTATGTCCAACTGTAATATCTCTGGGTATGTTTCTTGGAACAATTGGATCAACTGGAACAACTGGATCAACTAGAGCTTCTGGACCATTTGGAATAATGTCTATCTCCCTCTGAACTGCTGAATGGGGAGAAGGAATTGTCTCACTATCAATTTCCATCTCAGCTTCTCTGGATATTTGGAAGGTTACTTCTTCTTCAAAGGTAGCGTCTCTGCTTATTTCAATTTGTCTCTGACCAGGCATGTAGATTCAATATGCTTTTGATGATTCATTGTATCCTACAAATGTGCCCTTTCTTCCTGAAGGTTCTAGCTTGGATCTCTTCTCTTTGGGTACATGAAAATATACTGGACATCCAAATATTTTGAAGTGTCCAATCTCAGGCTTCACTCCGGTGAAGGCTTCTTCTGGAGTAATGTTCTTCAAGATATGATGAGGACTTTTGTTTTGTACATACATTGTTGTCATGCATGCTTCTTCCCATAGAGTCATAGGTAGACTCTGATCATGTATCATTTCTTTTTTTGCCTCAATGATATTTATGTTTTTACTTTCAGCAACCCCATTTTGTTGAGGGTTGTAAGGAATTGTGAACTCTCTCTTGATCCCTGCTTCAATACAAAAATTGTTGAATTCTTTTGAGATGTATTCTCCTCCATTATCTTATCTTAATACTTCGATTTTTATTCCGGTCTAGTTCTCAACCTGAACTATGAATTCTTGAAATTTTGAAAGGACTCCATCCTTGTTCTTCAGAAAGTAAATCCAAGTTTTTCGGGAGTGATCATCTATGAAGAGTACATAGTATAAGTACCCATTCAAAGATGCAATAGTAATTGGCCCACACACATCTGAATGTATCAAGTCCAAGATTTCCTTGGATCTATTGTCACTGCTTGAGAAGGATCCTTTAACATTTTTTCCGAGGGCACAACCTTTGTAAACACCTTTATGTTGAATCTGTATTTTTGGTAGACCTGTTACCATTTTCCCTAGACCTAGTAGAGCTCTATAATGAATGTGAGCAAGTCTTCTATGCCATAGCTCATTCAAGCTGATAGTGTCATGTAGTAGGGTCTAGACTGGTTTAATGGTTAATCTGTACAAGTTTTTTTCTCGAACGTCCATTACCTTGGCAGAACTTATATGAGAGTCTTTGTGCCATGCAAGGACTCTTCCTTCTAAGAAGGTAATCATGTATCCCTTGTCTTCCAAAGCAGAAATAGAGACAAGGTTCCTCTTCATTCTGGGTACATATAGTACTTCCTTTAATTGAAGTTGCATATTTGAGTCTAGTTGGAAAATAGAATTTCCAACTCATCTCACGTTATATATGGCATCATCTCCAAGGACAACATGTAGTTGTGTCTCTTTTTCAACGAAATGTGTTAGGTGATCTCTAAGACCGGTCATGTGCCTGGAGGCACCACTATCAATTAACCAAGTATTATCATTGGTAGGGACTATACCTGAGAGTGTTGATATGTTCATGTCTTCATTTCTTTGAGATCTTGTCTTCCTGGAACTGAGTTTGATTGAGTCATCAAGCTTGCCTCCCATTATCATTTTGCTCATTTTTGGATTCTTCACAAACCGTTGTCAACTAGGCTAGAAAACCTAACGACTAGGCTAGGCTAGTAATTTTAGATTTAGTTGGACTTATGACCGCCAACAATAAGCCTTTGAAGGATATGATAGCCCTGGTAAGCGGAATATCTCCTTCCAGAAGTTGCAGAAACACAATTCTGAAATTTTCTGCAGAAATCAACGAAACCCTAGAAACCCTAGGGCCAAAAAGTCAAAATGCTCAGAATTGTAGTTTGAGACTTGTTGGAGATGCACTGAAGGAGGTCATACACACCTATGCCCTTTTTAGCCCCAATGTCCAAGTGCCAAGTGTTGAAAACCTCCAGAAGAGCGGGTCGTACAGATTTTTTGGGAACCCTAGGAGGGTCGTACGGTTTCTATAGAAGAGAGAGATGATGGTTGAAAGTTGTTTGTGCAATGGGTTCTTCAAAACCTATGCTCTGATACCATGTTGATTTTTCAATAAGCAAGGTTTAAGCATGAAGTTCATTCATTTTTAGCATTTAACTTAAACCATAAACAATTATATTGCAGCAACCAAGATCACAAGAAGAAACACCATGCACAAGAACACAAGAAGTATCTTGGGAAACCCTTCTCAACAAGGGAAGAAAACCCAGCGAAATTCTTTGCTATATTCTTCAAGAGAAATACCTTCACCACCAAGAAAACCTAGCACACAAGAGGGTGCTTGCAAACCCTAGAAGACTAGCACCCAAGAGAGGTGCGCACTTTTCCGAAGAAGATGTACTTGCTGAAATTTCCAAACTCACACAAAAGATATGATTCCTCAATGGGGAATTTACCTTTACTTATATTACTTGACTTGTCAACATAAGTGTCTATTTGCACAACAACGCCGACCTCTCTATATCATAATATAATTAATATTAACCAGATTAATTATCTTTTACATTAATTATCAATTACATTAAGGTGGGGTTGAACTGTACCCTTTACATTACAATTAGGGTTACAAGCATGTCTGACTCTTGAACAATATAGAAAGGGATATCACACCCACTAGTGCTCAACCACTAGGGGAACATCCATAGGGACATCCATATCTATGGCTCACTGCATTACATAGAAGAACCACTCTCACTAGTGCTCAACCACTAGGATCACGTTCACATGTGCTCGTCCACAGGCACGTCCACTCAACAGATCTTCTTTCCCACTGCATTACACAGGAGAGTCATACGAATTTCATCATCTCAACTCTCTTCTTAGAGGAGGCTAATACATCATCTTCATTTCTGTCTCATGATGATGCACCCAACTCTATCGGAATTCACACGTTCACCTTGTGCTCAGCCACAGGAACGTCCAACTCTGGAGATCTCCTTTCTCGCTACGTTACACAGGAGAATCATCTGGAGTTCTTCTCAACTCTCTGTAAGGAGGAGGTCTGTTAGAATATGATGGATGTGCTTGTTTAACGATAGACAATATCACTATTGTCACCGAACCATAGGTCGAAGATACCCCTGAGCACCTTAACCTTGACAGAGAATCATTCTGGAAGCAAACCCTAGGCTAGATAGCCAAACAAAGGGTGACGCACCTTTCTCCAAGGATAGCGCACCAAGCAAGAGTTGATCAGAGAGTCCAAACCATAACCAAGACATAGTCCAAACCAAAACCGAAATCTTCTAGCTATACCAGCTGCAATGGCAGCTCTCCTCCAAACTTGCGCACAAACTGGCCAACTACAGTGTGCACAAGTGTTGCTTCTGTAGTTCTGAGAATGCTTGTCAGAATGAAGACTGACCTCCTGTATTTATACTAAATATGGCAAACTGTCTGGGCCGACTTCTCATTCTGGGTGCCTATTTACTTAGTATATAATATTTCTTTTAGCCAACTTCTTCTCTTGGAGGCTAATAACCTAATACAAGTTATCCTCTTGAGTCGACTTGTCTTCTAGGGTTATTTAGCCAACTAATTAGGGTTTCTTCTTGCTTCTCGGAATATTCTATTCTCGTCAGGTTTACAAATGGAGGTAAATACCTCTCGCAGCTACCATAATATCAACACTCCCTCCTAGCTAGGGAGGTATTGAAGGTAATGGTCTTGAGCACAAACATACCATTCACCCAGTAGCATCAACATAGTCGTATAGACTATCTCATGACTAGATCATGAACACCATCATCACTATCAGTGTCATCAACTGCATCATCTCTCGAAACCATACTCCATCTGAGTAATCAGACATGATGTTGGATAAGTCACTCACTCCACAGAGTGACACAAGATCCCTTCTTCTACTGCGGTCATATGTCCAAGAAGAATAAATGTCCTGAACCATTTTTCGTCTGGGAAATCTCTATCCATTGATCATCCATCTAGCTAATAATCATTTCCAACATTATTGATAGTATTCAAGGCAAATCAAAACAATGTCATTCAATAGAACACAATTGTGTCTATCCATCGTAGTGCACAACTACAATCCAGTCGTACATTTCCACACCAAGTAGCACACAGATACTTGATCAATGACATATAGTCATAATCAGTGGAACAAATCCACCACAGTAGTATATATCTATTGTCTGGAGACATAGGGTCTCCATAACAATCATCTGATATCAACCTGCACATAAAACATTATTATGATATAAACTGAATCATTTGGGCCATTCTTCCACTCACATCTGTGAAGTCTGGAAGAGCATCTTCCCTTAGAAAGTAGAACATCAATGATGAGCTATCTGGACTATTCTTCTCAATAAAGGAAGAATAATTGTCCCAATTTTTTAGCCTGGACCATTCACCTATCTGAGCCATTCCTCCGGCACTAAACAAAGTGCAACCTAGAAAGAATGAATCTGCCCCAGGGAATGCCTGTCCCTGATTGTTGAACCTGAACCATTCGCCTATCTAGGCCATTCCTCCGGCATTAAACAAAGTGCAACCTGGAGATAATGAATCTGCCCCAGGGAATGATTGTCCGGACCATTTCCTAAGGAAATGATTGTCCTGCACCAACCTCCAAAACACCCCGTTCTTCGAAACTGCTCACAACTGTGAGCTTCAAAAGAATGACTATCCGACGAGGTAGACCAGTCTTCTTGACCACTACTAAGAGTGGTTGTCAAGAAGAGAGATTGTCCTAGACCATTCCCTATGTTAACCACAAGGGGAATCGCTGTCTATGGTACATCAACAATCCATCAAACCATTTTCATTACAAAAATGATCGTTCAATCTGGACCATTTTCCGAACTGGAAAGAAATTGTTGCCTGTCCGTCAGAAATCTGAAACCACTTCCGAACTGGAAAGAAACTGCTCATCCTGGACCATTTTTCGAATTGAAAAATGATTGTCCATAAGTCAATAACACATCAGTGCTCCCTCCCAACCTGGGAGTCATCTCTTTTTTTTTTCAGTAAGGAAGTTGTATCCACGAGCTCCAGCTTGAGTACGCAAACTCTTTCATCTTGGACAGAGGATTTACCAAAATGTTTGCTTATCTGCTCATCTATGGAGATATATTTTTTCTGAGAACCACTTCTATTTTCTGGACTTCATCATAGAGAATGTAATGCTTGATCTCAATGTACTTCGGTCTTTTTGGAACACTGGTTTTCTCTGAAGGCTTCATATAACTTTGATCATTACAATATATCATAGTTGAATTCAGCTCTTTTGTTTCCTGCTAGCTCATAACATCGTGGCAAGGCTCAAACTGGAACATATCCATGTGGCACTTCTTATGTCATCATGAGATCTTTGTCATGGATTGGCAATCCATCATTCTGGAGTTCTGAGTAACCATTCTTATATAATATAGAAAGTTTTCACCATGCTTCTGTTGTGCATGGGAGGTTCTCTACCAAGTTGTCTTCTTTCATCTGCAAACAAGGGT
>ML804113.1:191197-212963 GCA_009831015.1 Picea engelmannii
GAGATCTTTGTCATGGATTGGCAATCCATCATTCTGGAGTTCTGAGTAACCATTCTTATATAATATAGAAAGTTTTCACCATGCTTCTGTTGTGCATGGGAGGTTCTCTACCAAGTTGTCTTCTTTCATCTGCAAACAAGGGTCTCTTTCTGGTATACCTCAAATCCTTGAGGTTTCTCTTCATACGTTGTTTGTTCAATTATTCTGGAGAATAGTCTTTGCATTCATTTGATGTAAACTCCAACCCATGGATATTGCAGACAATATAATGGCTCATGTAGAGGTATGTCTGGTTTACTTGGAACAAACAATCATCATAGTCTTCTCCCTCCATCTGGGAGAACTTCTAGTTCTGGATCTCACAATGCTTTCATTCATAAGTCTTCCATACACTATTCTTCATCAAAAATTTCAGTCCCTCTGCTTGATTTATTTTAGTGAGTTCATATCAGGCTGATAGTCTTGTGATTCTCGATACAATGACTGGTTGTTCTGTCTTTTCTTTCTCTCTTGGAATATTCACGTTCTTCCTCATGTTTTTCTTTCACTTTTGAGTTTATGGATTTTTCTATAGATTCCATGCCCTGAAGATTCCGCCTTCTTCCTTTCATCATAGGATCATGGATGTGGATGGACAACTAGGGATACTTTTGAGGCTTCTTTTTCCGAAGAAGACTTCTTCTAAAGTCAAACTGAACATGTATTGTTTTTCATGGCTGCTACCATGGATATATACTTCATCATCTTCAATGGATCATAGGATTAGCTCCCTCATAATCCTTGCTTCATGTTTGAATGCATGCTCTTCTTTTGGTAATTGGATCCCTCCATCTAGGAGAGTCCACGCTTCCGTCTACATCCTTATTGCCTTCTGCAAAGTGTCACAAATATTTTTCAATTTCCTCTTGATTGCTGACTTCTTTCTGTCTTTACTTCTTCTAGGTTTCTTTATGATTTCGACTTATCTTGCATCTTGTCTTATAGTCATAGTGATAGCAATCCTTATCTTGTTTTTCTTCCATAAGTATAGTTTCTCTTTGAACATATTATCTTCTAAGAAATAGATATGCAAGATATGTACATAAAACATGGTATGTACAAGAACTATGAAGAGTGTTGTTTACCTTTTCTTAGAAAAAGAAGTATGCTTAATCTTCTTTGAAGGTTCATTTTCTTCGGCCACTGATGCTTCATGTGTCTCCTTCCTTTTCTTCAGCTCGGGACAATGATTCTTGTAGTGACCATACTTTCGACAGTTGAAGCATTGTATTTCTGACATATCTTTCTCTTGATTTGGCTTCTTCCTTAAACCAAACTTCCTTTTGTTCCTAAAATTCTTGAATCTTGTTGTGAAGGCTTGATCATCGTATTTCTTTTGAGGTTCTCTTTTGCACTAATCCTTGATTCTTCTTGTGCACAACAAGTCCAAATTTCTTCGAATGTAGGATACTCCTTCCTTGTGTTCATGCTTACGGCAAATGCATCTCGTGTCTTGGGAAGACCATTGAGTAATATATTTACCAGTTCCTTCTCTGAGATGATCTCTTCAATAGCTTGTAGTTGATCTCTTAACTGAGAGATCCTCACAAAGTATGATGTTATGTTGTCATCATCATTCATCTTCATGTCACAGAGCTCATTCTTCAGACTCATTACTTGTCCAATGTTTCTGACTGAGAAGAGGTTTGTTAGGGCATCATACATCTTCTTAGATGAGTCAATATGAGAGATGTAGGGTATCAAGTGGTATTTTATAGAGTCCACTATGATACTCATGGCATTGATGCCACTGTCTTTGAACTTCTCCATAACTGCAACGTTCTGCGGTTCCTTTTTTCAAACTATGGTTCCACGATCTTTCCTTTCACGATATCCAACACTTTATTCTTGGCAAGGATGAGGTCAATCATTGTATTCCATGCTCTGAAGTTAGAAGCCCCATCTAACTTGTTTTCTGACTTCATAGAGTAATTCATGGCTGCTTTGACTTGGTCAACCCTAGATTTTGACCAAAAAATCAAACTTGACGTCTTGGCTTGCTGAGAGTACCAGGAGATGTGCTAGGCTAGGGTGCACTAGTCTATCTGGAAATTAGGTCAATCCCTTCACTTAAGGTTCCTTAACGAGAGGATTAGGGTTTCTGCAACTGCAACTGCTAGTAACCCTAGCGACAGTGCTTTGGTGACTGCTCCTGCTAGAAACCCTAGCGACAGTTCTTTCAACGAGCTTAGTATCCTTATGGCTATGCTCCCTTCCAGTGGTTAGACTGAATGAAGGAGTTGTGGGCCCATAACCTGTTAGAATATGATGGATGTGCTTGTTTAACCATAGACAATATCACTATTGTCACCCAACCATAGGTCGAAGCCACCCCCGAGCACCTTAACCTTGACATAAAATCATTCCGAAAGAAAACCCTACGGTAGATAGCCAAACAAAGGGTGGTGCACCTTTCTCCAAGGATAGTGCACCAAGCAAGAGATGATTAGAGAGTCCAAACCATAACCAAGAGATAGTCCAAGCCAAAACTGAAATGTGCTAGTTGTAGCAGCTGCAATGGCAGCTCTCCTCCAAACTTGCGCACAAACTGGCCAATTGCAGTGTGCACAAGTGTTGCTTCTGCAGTTCTGAGAATGCCACCAGAATGAAGACTGGCCTCCTGTATTTATACTAACTCTGGCAAACTGCCTGGGCCGACTTCTCATTCTAGATGCCTATTTACTTAGTATATAATATTTATTTTAGCCGACTTCTTCTCTTGGAGGCTAATAACCTAATACAAGTTATCCTCTTGAGCCGACTTGTCCTCTAAGGTTATTTGGCCAACTAATTAGGGTTTCTTCTTGCTTCCCAGAATATTCTATTCTCGTTAGGTTTACATGTGGAGGTAAATACCTCCCGCAGCTACCATAATATCAACAAGGCCATCCCTACGTTCCAGCTCTATCTCAGATAGGAATCACACACCCCTCTCACGGGCTCTCTCTCGGGTTTGTGTCCAGGAGAATGTCTCATGTAGCTATAATCATCAACAAAAGTATCACAGGACTAGTATGAGGTGGATTTGGGTTGTGAACTCGGTCTTAATGACATTTTTCATCACCAATTTGGGATTTCTTTCGGGGGTAAGGAATGGATCCATTCATTCTGCTCAGGTGGTGTCGTTGGCTTTCTCCTCCCCCTCTAGTGTCCTTCCTGATTACAGCTCTCTGGTTTTCTCACCCTCTCTTGCAATTGCAATGCCGCGTGAGAGGGGAAAGTTGAAATGCGACCTAGCTTATTATAGCTTCATGGCTAGATGGCTTCGTCCAGGTCCATCCTTTGATCCACTTCCGCCCCCTTCCACTGACCCAATCCGTATTGATTTACCTTTGGATAATTTACCATTCACTGATCAAAATCAGGTGGGGGATGAAAGCATCTAGGTCTTTGTTGAGGAAGAGCTCCCTTTGGTACCTCCCCAGGAACCTCCAGATTCTCTTCTTTTTTGGGCCTCAGACTTACATGCTTCTCTCTTCCATTCATCCCAACAGACTGATGTTGACCCCACTTCGGCTATGGAGAATTGCCTAGTTGAGGAAGAGATTCCTTCCTACTTTGCATGATGACAGAACTCAGGCAGAAGCTCAAACAGGAATTGAGCCTCAACCCGTTGCAGATTCAGTATTAGAGGTGCCCAACTCGTGTAGCTTCTCAGAAGAGCACATACAGCTCATCTTCGACCTAAGAAGAGATGTCGCCAACCAACTTCACCATCAGACTATCATCTTTCGTCGCCTGGATGCCTTCTTCAATTCTCTTTCAAACAAGCCTGTCAAGAGCAGATGCCCGACATACAACCAACCTTATGTATTTGCTCCAACTTGGCCACAACCTCCCAGTGGTGATGGAAATTCGGGTTCGCTCAGTGTTTAATTTCCGTTTCTACATGTCATATATCTATGTCCAAAACAACTATAGTCACAATTTTGCATAGGCTATGTTTTGTTTTTCGGTTACTCTTATATTACAATACAAGCATGAATGCTTTCTCTGAATCGCAACATGTTATGGTTTCCATATATATGGCAAAACAAGTTGATAGCCTTAACATTTGTATTGGTTCGCTGATTTTCTAAAGTAATACTACTTTTACTTTAAATAAAAACTCTTATATAAAAAACAAAAGGAATAAAAAAACGGCAGCTTTCCATTTAAAACTGTAATGTATTCCTATGTGTGGAGTTATTTGTCTTTAACTAATATGTATAAATAAACATTATATATAATCATTTTTTCCTTTATTATTAAGTTTTAAGTTACGTATAGATGGCTATGTACATACAAACCAACGTGAGTACCAAATAGCCATATTCATTTACTGCATATCCTAATCCCATAAAGATTAATACTATTGTGGTTTTGGTGAGTATTCTTGCATGTCACGTGGGTGACCTGGGCTCAATCCCCGACAACAGCACCAAAAGTGATAGTTTTTGGGTATTCCAGTAAATTAATGCCACAAAATATAAAGAACACACTTTGTCTTATCAACCTCGGTGCATAAGCTTTACAAAATACTATGCATTGTATATGCAACCATCGTAGTTTACTGAATGGGAATACTAACCTACCTATCTAGTGCCTAAATTCATTCATGCAATACTAACTAAATACAATTTCTTCAATTGTCACCTTTAAGAATTAAGAATAAATTCACTGGTTAAGGTAGTCTAAGAGTAACAATATGTGCTCCTTTAGACTCTGTAACAGCCTTAAACAATTTTAATTGAAGAACCCTATTTTGTCGATGAAATGCAACTGTACAAGGAGTAAGCCAAGGGTAAAACCATAGCATGCCCTTATGACCTATGACATCAAATTTGCAAAGGAAAACGATTAATGTCAATGAATTACTATCAGGATTTCCTACAGGATAAATGATTTGCAGAAATGAAAGAAAGTGTTGTAGGAAATGAAATTGATTAGCACACCATTAAAATGCAGAACCAACTAAACTGTGTATTCAATAGAATTGATACACAGAATAAAAAACTACAGAAATGATGAAAGATATTCTAAAACACATTGAATTCAACTAAAACATTTATATGCTCAGGTAAAAAAGAACATCCAATTTCAGGCCTCAAGAGTGGGCCCTTGCTTTGAAGTATCACTAGATGATTTCTAAATTAAAATCAACACAAGATAAAAACAAGTGCAAGGATTTCTTAAAACTGTAGATATTAGCAGTAACTGATATATTAATAGCAACGAACCCAATATGTTTCAAAATGATTATGTTTATAGACTATGGTTCCAATCCTTGGCAGTTTCAAAGTCCAAGGAAACTCTTAACTACTTGACATTATTTAGAAATCACCTACTAACTAACTTGAAACAGAAATCCAGATCATCACGGGGGCCATGAATAACAATTACAATTTGAAATATGGCTTTTAAAGCTCGACTTAGACTCTTATACCCCCTGTCCTAAGCACGTATTCAAAACACGGCAGATTCACCGGAAGGAGGAAGAGTAATTCTGCAGCAAGAAATGTTGTAAAAATATGGTTTTTGATTCAAACATTCTTCCTGAGTTGAATGAATGATAGTTTCTGCAGTGATTCGAACTATCACCAGAGTTCTTCCTTGATATCATGATTTTAGCAGCAACAAGAAAAGAAACACTATCCCCCTACAACAAACAATTAGCATGCCTAAAATTTAACTCAAGCACTTCTCTATAATCTTTCCTAGCTGTTAATCATCACAATAAATTGCAGTGAATTGCTAGTTTAAGCTCAGTTGGTTTACATGAGTGCCTAGATAGGTAAAAAGGTGTATAAATGGGAAAAAGAAGGATTCAGAAGTTCAAAAAGGATTGCAAAAAGATGGGTTAATGACTACATAAGAAGGGCCCATCACTACACACACTCAGGAAGAATAAGTTAAGCACGGGTTGTATTCATGATTGTTGGCAACCATGGGGAGATGGCATTCTGCGCAATTTTTTGAAGCCATGGTGTGTGCCAATTGTAATGGCAATCATAGAATTTATAGGTCAATAAAATCCCAAGGAATACAAGAAGACTTCCATCGTCGTTAAGACCCTTTGAGCCCAGAGGTACAGTAGAAATAACTGGAATTGGTCCATAACTTGTTGAAAATTCAGGACATTATGTCTGTGAAGATCTGAAGCATGGTGTGAGTAAATTGCTTATATCCATCGATCCAGAGAGCAGTGAAGTCTTTGTTCAAAAGAGAGCAAAAGTATCTCATGAAGAAAGTAAGAACTTTTGTGGGATCCAAAAGCCTCCAAATGAGGAGGTATGATCCGAAATGTACACATGGATATCCAACTAATCCAAGACGAACAATGAGCAGATTCAAGTACGTGGATAGGAGTATATGAGAGTTTGTCAGCAATCCCATCATACTAACACATGGCGGTTGGGAACATCCCAATATCTACATTCTTCCATTCCATGGGACTACGCCAAGACCAGAGGTGGAGATCCAATTTTTCAAAGATGAAGGGTTGTGGTGATATTCATAACAGAACCAGAGTCCATTAATGCCTGTTTCAGGCGGTACACGTCTCTCATCCACACCGACGGGAAGTTGCAACACGGGAGGACCAAGAAGAATGGTAACAGATTCTTGTTGTAAGCATTGGGGGTCCATGGAGAGGAAGGAAGCGATCCCAAAGGACTAGCTAGAGAGAAACAATCAAAATTGCAGATAAATTGATTTAATTAAGAGAAAATTGACTGTCTGAGAAAAATGGCTGTGTAATTAAGCGAAAATCTCAATTCACCAACATTGAGTCAGCCATAGGCTGATTGATTACGGATCACCAAGCATATGTATACTAATATTAGTCTTTAAAATAATTACTCTTTATAATAATGTACTTTTTTAATGGTGTATTCATTGAGTGAATAAATACTATACTGTTCAAAAAGGCCGGTAAAAAGTACTAGCCAATTCAGGATTTAAGCTTCAACTGTCACAACAGTCCCAACATTTGTGTGAGTTTGAGTGATGCGTAAGCTATTATTGTACAAAGACTCTGGAGTTAGAATGCTGCATAGCTGTTGTCATGCGACCTGTATGCAATTGGTTGACAATAGTTATTTTATTTTATGCTATGGCAAAATAATGCAGATCAGGATTAAAAAATAATAAAGCACCCCTTCTGCCTCCCCACAGCCCCGCTCTTCCAAATGCACTGACTTGTTTGTATCTCACTTCACCCAAGAAAAGGAAGTCGAATTTAGCATATGGTCCTCTTGCTCCCATTCTTATCATAGAAAAGATGCAGGTATAGGGTCCTTGCTTTATATATGGTCTTACAAAAATATAAATATTTTTATCCTCTTTATTTAAATTATAAATCAATGAGAACTTGAATACTGGTTGTCTATGCTCCTCAGGTAGAATGTCTACTTGAGCTACTTAACCATCGAGCTGAAAGGGTTGGCACTCAAGGAAACATAACAAGATGTAACATTGTCCTGACCGTATACCCACATGGAATAAATCATACTCAGATCATCAACGGCCCTTGACCAATACTCCACCTCATCCAATCCTTTCGGACAATCAAACTCAGTCCACATGGGCCAGAAAAGGTCCATGCTCAATCTATCCATAAACCTCCTAAAATCTGGTCAAAGCATCAAACGGTCAACAAGCAAGAAGGCTGCCTCCAACACTTGGAGCTTCCACTCATAGCAGAGATGTTGTCGAGTGTTTAAATTTAATGAGATTTCCACTGTCTCAAGTTGATCTTCAGCTACGTCCATTGAAACACCCATGCTCTGTGACTGAAATGCTGAATGTTATCTCCGATGCTTTGGCCAGTAGAGACAAATGGGCACCTAGACTTTATAAGTTAAAATAGGTTAAAATATAATCATAGGTATCAGAAGCCAAAAAATAGGTTAAAATATATTGCTATGTTAGTAGCTTGTTAAAATTAGTATCACCAATAATCACCACAAGTACATACTCCATCTTTGAAATGATGGAAACGACTGGTATCCCTCAAAATAATTTCTCTCCCTGCAACCTTGGAAATGAACTTAGTAGCAGTGTGGCAATCACCACAAACGCGAAGGTTTTTTATGACGCGGATAGGTGTCTCATGGGATGTGTTGAGAAGGCCGAACGCAATGGCCAGCTTCTCACTATGCCCACATAACATGTGTTGTTTCTCATTCTCCATTACATCATGTAGCACAAAGTTTGTGTTGGGAACAAACCCCGACTCCTCCATCTTCCTAGACATGCTCTCCAACATTGCGTAGATTTTTTCTGTTTGTGGGTGTGATCTATCTCCTACAAGGAACGAATGCACTCTATTATTGACTTCAATCCAGCTCCATCCCGGTATCTTCCGTAATCCCTCGTCTTTCATCATTTTTCTCACCCTTGCTACATCTTCCCACATGCCAGCTATAGCATAGATATTTGACAGCAATACATAATTTCCAGGATTTTCAGGTTCTAACTCAAAAAGGATTTGTGCAACGTGTTCTCCCATCTCTATGTTGCGATGAATTCTACAGGCACTAAGCAAAGCCCCCCATACACAAGCATTTGGTGCTACCGGCATGTTGTTTATTAGGTCATGTGCTTCATCCAAGCACCCAGCACGACCGAGAAGATCAACCATGCAGGCATAGTGATCAACATCGGGTGTGATGCTGTAATCCCGACTCATACAAGAAAAATATTGCTTGCTTTCAGCCACTAGACCTGCATGATTGCATGCAGAGAGAATACCAGTGAAGGTGATGCGGTCTGGCTTCATGTCTGCTTGTTGCATTTCATGAAAGAGTAAGAGAGCGTCCTCACCATGACCATGCATGGCATACCCAACAATCATTGCATTCCAGGCTACCACATTCCTTTCAGATGTTCTATCAAACACACTACGTGCATCCATGACAGCACCACACTTTGCATACATGTCTATAAGTGCACTGCCCACAAAGGCATCTACCTCAAGTGCACTTCTAATTATGTAATTATGAATTTGTTTCCCATGTTTCAGAGTTGCAAAGAGGGAACATGCAGGGATAACAGACACAACAGTGAGCGAATTGGGTTTTAAACCTGCTAGTTGCATTTGGCGAAACAGTTTAAATGCTTCATCTCCATGCCCATTCTGGGAATAACCTGCAATTATTGCAGTCCATGACACCACATCTCTTTTAGGCATGCTGTCAAACAGTTTACGTGCATCCTGTAAACTCCCGCATTTGGCATACATGTCTACAAGTGCACTCTCCACAAAGAAATCTGAATCAAACCCATTTTTGATACTGTAATTATGAAGCTCTTTACCCCTTTGCACATCTGCTATGATAGCACATGCCAGAAGAATACCTAAAATGGTAACGGTGTCAGGCTTCTTGCCTGCCAATTGCATCAGACGGAAAAGTTGCAGGGCTTCTTGTCCATGGCCATGATGTGCATAACCCATAATCATAACATTCCAAGAGACAACATCTCTTTGTGAAGTGTCAAAAACCTGGCGTGCACTCTCCAAAGCTCTGCATTTGGCATACATATTTGCAATGGAATTCAACACAAAAGTATCTGATTCAAATCCATGTCTGATTACGTAACCATGTACCTCCCTGCCCTGTTCAAGAGCTGCTAAGTCGGTGCATCCTTGAAGAATAGAAACAATGGTGACTGAGCTAGGTTTCACACTTTCCATTTCCATCTTACGAAAGAACCTCAATGACTCCCTGCAACGCCCATTCTCAACATACCCTGCAATCATTGTATTCCATGAGACCACATTTCTGTCAGACATCTTGTTAAAAACTCGAAGTGCATCTTCCATGCATCCACATTTGGCATACATGTGTACAAGGGCACTCCCCACAACATCCAATGACAATGAAAATTCAGGCATATGTTGTCTAATTACGTGGCAATGGATCTCCCTGCCCTGTGGAAGAGCTGCCAAGCGAGCACAGGCAGACAGAATACACGCAAAAGCAGCAGCCGATTTGGGTTTCACGCCTACCAGCTGCATTTGCCTAAAGTATTCCAAGGCCTCCTTTTCACGACCGTTTCGAGCAAAACCCGCGATCATAGCATTCCAGGATACATTGTCACGTCGTCGTTGAGAGCTTTTGTCAAACACTTGGCGAGCATCCTCTATGCTCCCGCACTTGGCATACATGTTCACCAGAGCACTTTCCACAAAGGGGTCGGAATCAACCCCAAGTGCGACTATGTAATCATGGATGTCTTTACCCTCTTGCAGAAAGCCCAGAGAAGCGCAGGCCTTGAGAACAATGGGGAAAATCATCTTCAACTTGTCTGGCCTGAAGCTTTCATCCCCCTTCTTCTTATTGTTCTTCTCCATTTGGTGATAGAGTTGGAGAACCTCCTTGAAGTAGCCCTGCCTACAATATCCTCCGATAATTGCCAGCCATGAATACACGTCTACTTCTCGCTTATCCAAAGTGTCAAAAACAAGCTGTGCATCGGCTATACAATCGCACTTGGAATACATGAGAAGAAGTTTGGCCTTTAGAAGATGATGGTTTACACCACCATCTTTAACAAGGAAGGCATGGAGTTGTTTACCTCCTTCGACATCATTCGTATCGCTACAGTTCTGCAAGAGAGAAGTAATATAAGACTCATCCATCAAATGCAACCTATGGACATGGACATGAAATGCCTCTTTCATTTTACTCTTCTGCTTAGAGTTTGTCTCCAATTTGGTACCTTCAAGAATGGCCTTCACAGTTGTTTTAAGTGGGCTGTAACGATCAGGAGGATGGTCCCCGCTGCATCTCAATGTCAATTGGTGGCGTCGTTCAATGGATGAGGATGGTGATGGAGGCAATGATGGCATTGCTGTTGCCACTGCCATCGCCATCTCAGAAATGATTCGAAATCAAACCCAAACCTTCGCAGTAAAGAGCAGAAAGGACTGAGATTACATGTTTCGTGTTCCTGGAATATGCATATGGGAATATCTATGAAGAAGATAAGTGACTATTGGAATACCTATCCCACGGGTTTCCTTGCCTGCAATTAACTTTATTTAAGGTTTCTGATGTGTCTTGTGTTTTTCAAATTCATTTCCCATCTCATTGATGGGAGCTGCTCTGTTGAAAAATGATGAGATAAAAAAGTGTGAATATATACCCAAGGGAATTGGAGAACTCTAACTACAAGATAGGGCATTCTATGATTTATGTGCATGTGAAGATAACGCTGGCTAATAACCCTGAAGTTAATCGTTAGTTTAAAAAGGTTTTTTTTTTTTGTCAGGTAAGAAATTCAAAGAGTTGGTTGGAATTATAGATTTTAGTTATTGAGATAGGGACATCAAAATATTCTATAAGTTTTTTCAATGAATTGAATTAATTTATTCATTTAAATATACAATTTAAGTAATAAAAATTTGTCATTTTATTAATAATTACATAATCCAATTTCAATTATGATTGAAAAAAATCTAAAACTTAAAAAAATATTTTGTTTTTCAATTCTTCTTAGATCATATTTTTCATTTTTTTTTATATTTTCTAAATTACTTCTAAAATCTTAAAGAGGGACTTTACTTAATTCTTATATAAAAGGAAAAGGCTTATTGTTCCTTGGTTTTCTCTAGAAAATTTTATGAGCATTGGGATTTGCATGTATGCAAACACCTAACTCTGCGAAGACACCAGAAGGGACAAAGAGACTGAACGTGCTGAATGGATCCAGAGAGGGGGGTGCAAACCCCCTCTTACCGGAATGTTGCAGCGAATGAAACCGCAGGAGCCAGAACCAGGCGACCGCCATTTGAGTCGCAGCCTCATCTCCATGATCAGATCCTGCAAGATGAGCAAAGCCTTGGAAAGGATATGGAGGTGGAAGCAGAG
This sequence comes from Picea engelmannii, assembly GCA_009831015.1. Taxonomy (NCBI): domain Eukaryota; kingdom Viridiplantae; phylum Streptophyta; class Pinopsida; order Pinales; family Pinaceae; genus Picea; species Picea engelmannii. Next base: position 203,092 of record ML804113.1, read on the forward strand.
TCGTCCCATCCAAAGGCAACTCGAACCTGGGAACTAGGGAAATGCATCCCCCAAACAATTAAAGCTCCAAGGTATGTGATCAATTTTGCTAGAGTTGGGGAGCACACTCAGTTTATGAAAGACCATGCCTTGATCGGTAGATTTTTAGGGTTATGGCCCTCTGAAAGGGATCTCACGCACTGGATCAAAACGTGATGGAACCCGAAAGGGGACTATGAACTTCAGCTCAACTCAAAAGGCTTCTTCATGATCATCTTCTACAACCTTGAAGACAAGGACCGAGTCTTTGAAAATGGCCCATATTTCTTCAACTCTGCAGGGCTATATCTACGCTTCTAGACAGATCGTTTCTGCCCAAAAAAGAGGATTTGTATCTCACACCAGTCTGGATCCGCCTCTACTCTCTTCCCCAAGAGTTTTAGCTCGAATAAATCCTAATGGGTATAGGCAATACCCTTGGAAGATATGTGAAATCCTCAGAAGCAACAAAACAGAGGAGATACACCTCATATGCTTGGATCTGTGTGTATATGAACATCTCCAAAGCTCTGCCAAGCTCTGTTACCATGGAATATCAAGACAAGGACTGGCTCCAAACCATTGATTATGAACACATACCATTCTATTGCAGGAAATGCCATGAGCATGGGCACCTATTTCGAGATTGCCCCCTCAATGCCCCTGCGTGAACAATAGTGGAGGAAAAATCGAAAGATGGCTTCATGCAGGTCACTAACCGTAAGAAACAACACTACAGGAAACCCAACCAGGGTGCAGGTAAGAAGAATCCCACAAGAAACTCCTTTGATGCCTTAAGCCATTTACCGGATGCAGAGGAAGTGGAAAACCCCCATCAACCAGGTAACCAATGCATTGATAAAGGCAAATCCAAACAATCTCCAGACCCAGACTTAGAGAAAATAATAACCCCTGAATCCCCCAATTAGATGGATTCAGACATAGGCCCAGAAGAGGGGAGGGACACAATAATGAATATCGATGAAAGAGACCTCACCGACATAGATCTAGAAAAACTAGAGGAGTCATTCAATAGGAAGGAACTTCAATCTATACCGATAGAGAAGCTTCGAAAAGTCCACAAAGTTTTCATAGATTCCACAACAGATGCTACTTCAAGGTTGGCTATAAGTTCAGACCTAGGTTAGGACCCTAGACGAATGCCTAATGAGGGAAAGCGACGGGAGCATAAATCAGCACAACAACCAATTAAAGAGGTAGGTCACTTTATGATCAACTCAGGATAGATTTCTTCCCCCCCTCCAACTCCTCATGATGAAGATCATTTCATGGAATGTAAGAGGTCTAAATGGAAAACCGAACAAAGGATTCTTTGTAATTGTATAATGGCATAGGCCCTGGATATTATTTTTCTACAGGAAACAAAATGTGCAGGTGACGCAGCAGCAAAGGTCTTTAGAAGGTGTTGGAGGCATTTTAATTCAATATACAATGACTCCAATGTTGCAGCAGGAAGACTGGAAATCCTCTGGAACCCTGCCATAGTTATTATAGATCAACCATTCTCCACAATCTGCACACTGTCAACACACTATCGAGCCATAGGCTCCAACAAAGTGGGTGTACTCTCCAATGCTTATGGACACCAAAACAAGCAAGAAAAAGATCACTTCCTGAACAACCTCTCCTACCTTGGCATCCTCATAGGACAAAAGAACTGGATTTTAGGGGGAGATTTTAACATCATCCTCACACTAGAAGAAAAGAGAGGGGGTTCAAGGAAACTTGAACAAGATAGTGGTAAGTTTCGGGATCCCCTTGAACATCTTCATTTAATTGATACAGAATCCAGAAATGGTACCTTCTCTTGGTCTAACTAACGATTTGGAGCCCAACAAATCACTTGTAGACTAGATCGTTTTCTTTTTTCAAAAACCTTGATGCTTGAGGGACCCTCAACTGAAGCAATCATCCTTTCAAAATCGGGTTTTGATCATTGGTCGGTGCAGTTGTGGATTCACACCATAGCCACTACCAAATATAAGCCATTTCGATTTGAAAATTCTTGGCTAAATCATCCAAAATTCCTAGAGCTCTCTCAAACCTAGTGGGCGAATGTAGAAATATCACATGGATCACTAATGTACAAATTCCAACAAAGACCGAAGAACTTCAAACAGTAGCTTCAAGATTGGAACAAAAATGTTTTTGGGAATATATTTCAGGCACAGAGGAATTTGGAACGACGTTTGGAAAAATCCAACATGAATCCATTTTGCAAGGCACTCGGACGCTTTACGTCGGGAAGAGGAACTGCTTAGACAACAATTAGAGGAAAGGCACAAGCAGGAGGAAATCTTATGGAAACATAAATCCAGAGTGCAATCACTTAAGGAAGGGGAAAAGAATACCAAATTCTTCCACCGCTCCATGGTGCATAGACGATATATCAATCGTATCACGAAGCTAGAAGATGAACATGGCAACCCAATTCTAGACCATGAGACAATAGAATCTAAGCTAGTAAACTACTATAAGGAAATTTTGTCAGATCCACCCCTTGATCATACTCCATCCATTAACAGAGTAATCCAACACATACCGACCCTCATCACGCTTGAACAAAATCAATCCCACATGAGGCCAATTACACTGAAAGAGGTAGATCAGGTCGTCAAGGAAATGCCCCTAGGAAAAGCACCAAGGTGAGATGGCTTCACAACAGACTTCTTCCACTATTGTTGGTCGATGATAAGGGAAGAGGTTTGGATACTCATGGAGGAATCCAAGACTTCTAGGCAAGTGCTCTCAACCCTCAATGCTACTTTTCTCACTCTAATTCCAAAGGAAGAGAGAGTCACTCAACCGAAGCAATTTCGGCCCATTTCGCTTTGCAATGTAATCTACAAGATCATTACCAAAGTCATTGCTCTCAGACTAAAACCCATCCTCTCTTTCATCATCTCCAAGGAGCAGTCGGGTTATGTTGAGGGGCGCCAAATCATGGACAACGTCATTTTGGTCCACGAAGTGATCCACTCACTTAAATCCACCCATACCCCAGGTATGCTCACTAAGCTTGACCTCTCCAAGGCTTTTGATCGCCTTAGTTGGAAGTAAATGCACTCCCTTCTTTCAACTTTTGGTTTTAGTAGGGATTGGATCCAATGGATAATGAACCTCACTTCTTCCACTTTCTTTTCCATCCTAATCAATGGTGTACCCTCTCAACCTTTCTCTCCCTCTAGAGGCATTTGTCAATGGGACCCTTTCTCTCATTTTCTCTTTGTCATTATGGTTGAAGGCTTGGGACGCTATATCACTACCTCTATAGTGGATGGTTCTTTTCAAGGTCTCCCTTTACATGGCCTGCAACATGTTGCTTCCCATAGCCAGTTTGTGGATGACACCATGTTGATGAACACTCCCACCGCACAACAAGTCATCAAACTTAAGTCCATCCTCTCGGATTTTAGTGAAGCGTTTGACACAACCTTTAACCTAGATAAATCCCAGCTCTTCTTCGTCAACACTCCTCTGGCCATCCAACGACATCTTTCACGAATTCTAGGTATACCCAGGAGCTCCCTTTCGTCCAAATATCTTGGTATTCCCCTCTCTGAATTATCGGTTGCACATAATATATCTTGGGATTCCTTCATCCATTCCCTCACCAATTGTCTGAATTCCTGGACCTTTAGATCCCTAAATCTTGTTGCTCGACTAGTTCTCATCAAATCATTCCTCCAGGCCATCCCTGCCTATCTTTTCTCAGCCCAAACTTCCCCACCAGTTATTAAAGTCATCCAGAATCTTTAGTGAAACTTCCTTTGGCAAGTTCATGATCCAGGGAAAAAATGGGCTCTTGTTAGTTGGGAGAAAGTTTACAAGTCGAAGTCTATCAGGGGTCTTGAACTCAGGGACCCAGGTAGGTTGAACAACATTATGGGAGCCAAAATATGGTGGCATTGACTCAAGTATTCGACTGAATTGTGGGCCAAGCTATGGAAGCAAAAATATGCCCCCAATATTAACAAGGCACAACTCATTAGATTCAATGATCAGATCCAAGGCTCAAACATCTGGAATGCATCCTAGCGCAATCGCCTTCTCATTCAGGAATATGCATTCTGGGAAATCCATAATGGATAGGACGCTCTATTCTGGACGAACTCGTGGCAACAATTACCTCCTCTAAAATCTTTGGACAACATGTGTCCCATCCAAAACCATATGCAATAGTTGGAGCCTCTTAAGGTAGCATACCTTTGGTTGAATGCTTCACCTCATCCCCTTTGGCAGACCTAGAAAAATCTTCCCAATGACCTCAATATCCATGTTGGTTGTGACTTACAACCTTGGCATGTTGTAGCATCCCAGAGAAAGATTCGCATCATGGAAGGATCAGATATTCTTCTCTGAAGCCACTTCCCCTTGGGAACTTTCACGATTAAGGAATCCTACATCCTCCAAGCTAATTTTCATGTCCAACCAAAAGAGAACATATAAAAAATCATTTGGGGAACATGATTGTGGCCGAAAGTCTCCACTTTCTTCTGGCTCATGGTACAGAATCACATTCTCACTTGGGACAATCTCTGGAAGTGAGGGTTCATTGGACCCTCGATATGTCATCTTTGTCAACAATAGGAAGAGTCAATGGAGTACATACTCAATCAATGTTCCATATGTGGGGAGATTTGGGATCAGGCTTCTCAGATCATGAGGAAGAGTAACAAAGAAAGATATAGTATCATAAGCACCATAGAGAATTGGGGAACTACAACCTTCAAAAATCCCATTTTAAATAGGATATGTCAATTTCTACCAGGATTTGTAGTCTGGTATATCTGGAAAGAAAGAAACAAGCGCATATTTCACTCCCAAACCTCTCCCCCTTCCCACACCTGGTCAAGGATTTATGGAAATATTCAAGAAACCATCTGCTCCCAACACTGGACCCAGGAATACCTCTCATGTGACCCCAGGGAAAGCCTCATCCTTTCAAACTAGAAGTTGAATCTATAGTGCATTCCCCCCCATTACCACCATGCATCCCAGCTCCTCTCCCCCTATCCCCACCTCATGTCATTCTCCCCTCCAGGATTTTTCAAGATGAACTTTGATGGTGCTTTGAAGGGTAATCCTAGACTTGCGGGGCTCGGGGTGGTCCTTCAGGATTGCACTGGCCAAATTCAATACATCATGGCTGGAAACCTGGGGTATGATTCCAACAATTCAGTGGAGCTCTAGGGCCTCATCATAGCAATCCAATTAGTTTCCAGCCTAAATTTGACTCATCTAATTATTGAAGGGGATTCTCGAGTGATTCTCTCGTTAGCTACCAAAATTATAAATGGATTTGATCCTTCAAAAGTTTCCCCAAGTTGGCATCTTCATGGCCCTCTTGAAACCTTTCATTCTCTTCTTCAACCCTCTCTAACCCTTATCCCCTCTCATGAGCAACGAGAAGCGAATAAGGTTGTTGAAAAGCTCGTGAATGAGGGAGTCTCTTCCCAGGAAGATGATATCAAGATCGATGACAATCACCTCCCGGCACCTCCGTTGCTACTTCAATGTATTGAGTTAGCACTCAGAGATTTTTCTCCCCGGGATGGGGTGACAGTTGGTATCCATGTGCCCAGGGAAGTAAATGCCATGTGTCGCCACCCCTCCCCTTCGCCTCTTTGGGATGCTTAACATTTATTTGATGTGGATGGTCGTGCACCTGCGCAGCATGGGAACCTTAATGAACTGCTCCGAGCGAGAGCCAAAGTTGTTGATTTTTTAATAAGCAAGGTTTAAGCATGAAGTTCATTCCTTTTTAGCATTTAACTTAAACCATAAACAATTATATTGCAGCAACCAAGATCACAAGAAGAAACACCATGCACAAGAACACAAGAAGTATCCTGGGAAACCCTTCTCAACAAGGGAAGAAAACCCATCCAAATCCTTTGTTATATTCTTCAAGAGAAATACCTTCACCACCAAGAAAACCTAGCACATAAGAGGGTGCTTGCAAACCCTAGAAGACTAACACCCAAGAGAGGTGCACACTTTTCTCAAGAAGATTTACTTACTGAAATTTCCAAACTCACACAAAAGATATGATTCCTCAATGGGGAATTTACCTTTACTTCTATTAGACTTGACCTGTCAACAGAAGTGTCTATTGGCACAACAGTGCCAACCTCTCTATCTCATAATATAATTAATATTAACCAGATTAATTATCTTTTACATTAATTATCAATTACTTTAAGGTGGGGCCGACCTGTACCCTTTACATTACAATTAGGGTTATAGGAAGGTCCGACTCTTGAACAATATAGCAAAGGATCTCATACACTCACTAGTGCTCAGCCACTAGGGGCACATCCATAGGGATGTCCATATCTCTGACTCACTGCATTACACAAAAGAACCACTCTCACTAGTGCTCAGCCACTAGGATCATGTTCACCTGTACTCGTCCATAGACATGTCCACTCAACAGATCTTCTTTCCCACTGCATTACACATGAGAGTCACCTGGAGTTCATCATCTCAACTCTCTACTCAGAGGAGGCTAATATATCATCTTCATTTCTCTCTCATGACGATGCACCCACCTCTATGGTAATTCACATGTTCACCTTGTGCTCAGCCACAAGCATGTCCAACTCTGCAGATCTCCTTTCTCGTTGCGTTACACAGGAGAATCATCTGGAGTTCTTCTCAACTCTCTGTAAGGAGGAGGCCATCTCTACGTTCCATATCTGTGTCAGATAGGAACCACACACCCCTCTCAGGGGCTCTCTCTTAGGTTTGTGTCCTGGAGAATGTCTCACATAGTTGTAATCATCAGCACTACCTCTCAGCTAGGGAGGGATTCTCCACCAGGCCAAGTCTCTCACGGAAATACTCAAACTTAGTCTTGGCAAGTGGTTTGGTGAAGATATCTGCGATCTGTTCATGAGTAGGAAGATATTGCACGTGTATTGTCTTCTTCTGCACCATGTCTCTGATATAGTGATACTTTATCTCGATGTGTTTTGATCTGTCATGAAACATAGTGTTCTCAGAGAGATTTACACATCTCTAGTTATCACAATGAATGGTAGTAGGATCCATCTCATGATAGAACAAGTCAGTCAGAAGTTTGTGAAGCCACACTGCTTCGCAGACTACTACACTCAATGCAATGTACTCTTCCTCTGTGGTGCTTAATGCTACAAAGATTTGTTTTCTGCTACACCAGGAAACCATCGAAGACCCTAAAGTGAAGCAACAACCAGAAGTACTTTTTCTGTCTACTGCGCTTCCTGCCCAATATGCATCGGCATATCCTTGCAGGCTCAAGTCCACACTGGAGGCATATCTTAGGCCATAACCAATTGTGCCTCGTAAGTATCTCAATACATTTTTTGCAGCTATCCAATGTGTCTGTCCTGGTTGGCTCATAAACTGGCTAAGCACATTTACTGCATAGCAAATGTCTAGTTTGGTGTTAACCAGATACATCAATGATCCAATCAATTGTCGGTATAAGTGTGGATCTGCATCTCTTGAATTAGTATCACTCATCTTCTTAAAATCCATTACCATTGGAGTGGGCATGAATTTGCATTTTGTCATGCCAAACTTTTTCAGTATCTCCACAGTATATTTTCCTTGACTTGAGAAGATCTCATTTGTCCTCCTCCATACTTCTAGTCCCAAGAAGTAGTGCATCAAGCCCAAATCCTTCATTTCAAATTTAGCATTCAATGCTCTTTTTCATTTAGCAATGAGTCTCTCTGAACCGGTGAGGAAAAGGTCGTCCACATATAGGACCAAAATCAAACACTCATTGCCATCAATGTGATAATACAAGTTTGGATCAGCAACACTTTTGTTGAAGCTCAAACTCATCAGAAATCCATCCATTTTCTCGTACCAAGCACGTGGTGCTTTCTTTAGACCATATAGGGATTTATTCAACCTGCATACATGAGATATTTTGTTGTGTACAATGAATCCTTCTAGCTTCTCAATATAAACTTCTTCCTCAATTTCACCATTGAGAAAGGTAGTCTTTACATCCATCTGATGTAGCTTCCAACCCATGGAAGCAGCTAGTGCAATGATAGATCAGATAGAGGTGTAACAGGCTACTGGAGAAAAAGTCTCGTTGTATTCAAATCCCTCTACTTGTGAGAACCCCCTGGACACAAATCTTTCTTTGTATTTTTCGTTGCTTCCATCGGCTGCATGCTTGATTTAATAAATCCATTTGGAAGTCACTACAGACTTTCCCTCTGGTCTTGGAACAACATCCCATACATCATTTTTCAATATAGATTGGTATTCTTCAATCATGGCATCTTGCCATACTTGTTCACCTGAATCTTCTCCATGACAAGATGGATCTGAGTCAATGATGTGGGTCATGACTGAAAGGTAGCTTGAGAATCTCTTTGGTGTCTTTCTCTCTCTGGTTGTTCCTTGAGGAGCTTTATGTTCTTCTTCTTCTTGTAGAGTTTGTCAGGCCCAAGCAGGCCTTTTATGTCCAACTATAATATCTCTGGGTATGTTTCTTGGAACAATTGGATCGACTGGAACAATTGGATCGACTGGAACAATTGGATCGACTGGAACAACTGGATCAACTAGAGCTATTGGACCATCTAGAATAATGTATATCTCCCTCTGAATTGCTGAAGGGGGAGAAGGAATTGTCTCACTATCAATTTCCATCTGAGATTCTCTGGATATTTGGAAGGCTACTTCTTCTTCAAAGGCAACATCTCTTCTTATTTCAATTTGTCTCTGACCAGGAATGTAGATTCAATATGCTTTTGAGGATTCATTGTATCCTACAAATGTGCCCTTTCTTCCTGAAGGTTCTAGCTTCGATCTCTTCTCTTTCGGTACATGAAAATATACTGGACATCCAAATATTTTGAAGTGTCCAATCTCAAGCTTCACTCTGGTGAAGGCTTCTTCTGGAGTAATGTTCTTCAGGATCTGATGAGGACTTTTGTTTTGTACATACATTGTTGTCATGCATGCTTCTTCCCATAGAGTCATGGGTAGACTCTGATCATGTATCATTTCTTTTGTTGCCTCAATGATAGTTTTGTTTTTACTTTCAGCAACCCCATTTTGTTGAGGGTTTTAAGGAATTGTGAACTCCCTCTTGATACCTCCTTCAATACAAAAAATGTTGAATTATTTTGAGATGTATTCTCCTCCATTATTCTGGTCTAGTTCTGAACCTGAACTATGAATTCTTGAAATTTTGAAAGGACTCCATCCTTGGTCTTCAGAAAGTAAATCCAAGTTTTTCGGGAGTGATCATCTATGAAGAGTACATAGTATAAGTACCCATTTAGAGATGCAACAGTAATTGGCCCACACACATCTGAATGTATCAAGTCCAAGATTTCCTTGGATCTATTGTCACTTCTTGAGAAGGATCCTTTAACATTTTTTCCAAGGGCACAACCTTTGTAAACACCTTTATGTTGAACCTGTATTTTTGGTAGACCTGTTACCATTTTCCCTAGACCTGGGAGAGATCTATAATGAATGTGAGAAAGTCTTCTATGCCATAGCTCATTCAAGCTGATAGTGTCATGTAGTAGGGTCTGGACTAGTTTAATGGTTAATCTGTATAAGTTGTTTTCTCGAACGCCCATTACCTTGGCAGAAATTATATCAGAGTCCTTGTGCCATGCAAGGACTCTTCCTTCTAAGAAGGTAATCTTGTAGCCCTTGTCTTCCAAAGCAAAAATAGAGACAAGGTTCGTCTTCATTCTGGGTACATATAGTACTTCCTTTAATTGAAGCTGCATATTTGAGTCTAGTTGGAAGCTAGAATTTCCAACTCCTCTCACGTTATATCTGGCATCATCTCCAAGGATGAT
>ML804114.1:0-25345 GCA_009831015.1 Picea engelmannii
TTCTTTCATTGTTGTAGATTTGCAGACCCAAATTCCCATTTGTTCTGGTGCCTAAATTTATGCTCGATTTTGACATCATATCGATAGGAATATCCCAATGATGATATGTTTAGGAAATCTATTTTGGTTTGGATGTACCTATGTATATCCCCATGGTATTTTAGAACCATATGCCGCTCGAAGTCTTTGATACTCAACTTTGTGCGCAAGGTATGGAAAGTATTTGTGAACTCTGACACTATTAATATCTTCTCTTGCCACAATGTGGTCCATCTCATGTACTGGTCTTCATAGTTATCAACAAGATAGTATTCTTCTTTGACCGCATCCAGAAAAAAATCCCAAGTGGGCTCGATCCCATATATTCTAGATTCCTCTGTGGAAGTTTTCTTCCAGTAAGTTTCCCACCAATGTTTGACATGGGGGAGATCCTTGAGGAGTGCGAAGGTGATATTTTCCCTGTCGGAAACAAATTGAATAGAGAAATAACCTTTTAATAGATTTAACCATTTTTCTAGGGCATCCACATCTATTTGACCTTCAAATATGGGAATATCAAAATTAACTTGTACCTTGAAGGGAGAGGTTCCTCCAAAATGGTTTCTTGATGAAGATGTGCATGTTTCTATCGACGTACGTTGAAGGATGTGTGAAAAATTCTCCATCATTTCATCCCTCTATCGTGTGAGAGATTTCTCAAGCAACATGTTAATAGAATCTTCTACTCCGACGTTTTTATTTTCTTCCGCCATCGAGGGTTTCTTGGGCGTGCGAGAGTGATTTTCCTCAAGAGAGGTAAATTCAAGATGCAACTAGTTATACTCAGACCTCCTTATGGACACACGCTGAAAAATAATCAAGAGCAGTTTTCCCTGATACCACTGATCTGGATTTAGGAGCGGAACGAAATGAAAGCAAAGATATTACAATGAAATACTCATGAAAATTTCTAGAAAGAAAGAAATATAACAGTACTTGTTTTCTATTAATGAAAGAATTGTAAAGAGACTATAAAAATATAGAGTGCAAGACTCTCTAGAATGGTGGCAAATTTATCTCTGAGAAGAGATGTGATGGCTACTCATATTCACCAGAAGATGATTACAATGAGTCTTTGAAGTCCTTTTTATGATAAACATGAATTCCAAAACCCTAGACATCCAAAAACCTAACCCTAGGTGATGAAACGCCAAAAGTCATGTGGGTTTCATTTGGGTAAGTTAGTGCATTAACCTCCCGGTGTCATAAATTTTTCATACGATCTTTGTTTTAGGTGCGTGATAGCCCATTGGAAAGGTATTTTTGAGAACTATGCATTACGCCATCAAAATCTAACTCTATCTACAGTTTGATTATGGAGATACAAAAAAATATTGTTTAGGGCCCCAAAATGGCCCTGGAAGTACAACAAGATGTGTTGACATGAAAACATACAAAACATGTCAGTTGGATTAGGTGGGAGGCCACCAGTATCCACCTAGAATATGTGTAGTGTTGGACAACTGAGAGGGGGAGGAGTGAATCAATTGTTACTGGGCTTAAAAAATTATGCTTATTTTAAACTCTTTACACAACATTTAATAATAGTCAAAATAATGCAGGGAAGTAAGAAATAGAACATTCAACATCATTCACACATATGAGATACACAGAGATAGATATTTCCTGAGGAAACCCATACAGAGTAAAAAACTCTTCTTCTTTATATGATAAGTAATCTTCACATTCTTTACATTATCATACATATGAGCACCAACTCATAATGAGGCTACAACCTCTGTTTTTCAAGATGCTACTTGCTAAGAGCAACAACTCTCTGGATTCTCTAGCACCAACTAGAAGGAAGCACCAACTCCCTGGTTTCTCTAGCACCAACTAGAAGGAAGAACCAACTCCCCGGTTTCTCTAGCACCAACTAGAAGGAAGCTACAACTCCTAGTGTTCATGCACCCACATGAACCTCTAAGGACAACAATCCTCCCTAGCACCTCCCTACCACCCTGAAATGTAAATCTTTTCTATTAAGACTTATTACAACGATATAAATTTCTTCAATGGCTTACCGGTCTCATCATTGTTCTACTACACTGCGTTGCTCTGTCTACATCAGTGTCTTCTACACACTCCTTGTGCTTTTTGTTATTTTTCTTTTTATGCTCTTTGTGCCATGTCCCTTCAATGAACCATTCCCCTTCTCTGCATTTCTACTTGCGCTCTGCCTCCTTCTTCACACCTCAATCACACCCAACCGTAACCACATCAATCTCTTCTTTTTCCTGCATTCTTATAGTCTCTGTGCTCCTTGTGGATGCAATATGCACCAAGATCCTGCATGCTCTCACCCTACCACTGTTCTCCACATCGGGGTGTTTTCTCGCACTTCCCTCTTCCTCACTTTTCTACCTCCAGCCTCAACCCCTCTCTCTATTCTGCATCTCCTCCTCATGTCGAGTACTCTACCTGATCATCATTGCAACTCTTCAGCTTCTCTGGCGGTTCAACCCACACTTATAACATCACTGGGTGTTATGCTGAGATTTCTCAGCCTGTCTAAAAGTTGAGACTCTTCGTCTTCTCTATCATAGTCTAGCTAATCCTCTCTATTGCAGTTACAGGCTTCAATGTCCATCCATTTGTCAATCGCCTCTAAGAATAGTATTAAATCACTGGAGGATGCCTCGAGCCTCTTCATCTTCTCTAGCGATCATACTGAGGCCTCTTCAAGTCCTCTGGAAGAAACCATTAGTCATTTCTAGTGGTTACACTGTGAAGTGCAACAATATCCCTCCGATCATATTCAAGTTCACCTACACCATTGGATGGAGTTTGTAGGGTCTTGCGTTTAATTCGCCATTTCTCATTTCGGCATTTTGGGATTCCTGTGGTTAAGGTTTCTTTACGCTTCACGTATTGATCCCTGAAACTCTGAAATTGAGCTTGGTTTCACTAGCTCCTTCCTCCATCTTCCATCGATGTGACCAATGGTTGTGACCACACGCTGAGCCAAAACGTGTTTCGAATTTCAGAATTTTGGCAATTCGGTAATCCTGTTGTGAGGAATCTCAACTCTCCAATTCACGATCTCTGAAACTCTGAAAAAGGAGCTTAGCTGGATTAGCTTCGATCATTTCAGCATTTCACAATTTCGCATGTCACGAATTCCTATTGCGAGGCATCTCGACTCCCCAAGTTACGATCTTCGATATATTCTCCATGTCGCAATTTCGCATTTCAAATTTTCGTAATTTTTCATATCACGAGTTCGAGAGGTTAGGGAACCTAGTTCCTTGACTTTCTAGTTAGCGAAATGATGATATATCGCCACGTGTCCTATGCACCCAACGGTCTAGATCTTGTCGTGATTTTGACACTTCATGGGCCTTTGTCATGTCTGGTCAACAGTCCAGATCAATCCTCGATCCGATGGCTAGGATTATTTCACGATTTGACATATCACGAATTCAAAGGTTAAAGTTCCTTTGTTCTTTTATTTCCCGATCTGTGTAACTCTTTGTTTCTGTGCCTATTTCGGCATTTTGGGATTCTGGATTTCGCAACTCTGGGACTATTGTGTTGAAGGGTCTCGACTCTTGACTTCTCAATCTCCCGGTATCCAAAACTCCGAAATGGAGTCAGATCAACGTATTCTAGCGTTTCACATTTCGTCATTTCGACATTCTTGTCGTGAGTTTATTCCTTGACTCCTCCAATGCCCGGTCTGATCTTTCCATGCAATTATCCCTGCGATGTTGATCTTCCTTGCTTGCCTATTTTCCATCAAATAAACAAGCATACTCTTGCACTCTTCTTGCACCTCTGCACTATCTCTTCCGAGCTGACGTTGTCCCTGTTTTTCCATCGCTGCATACTCTAATCTTTCTATTAATGACAAGCATACCTACCTATAAACATGCAAACAATATCCCCCTTTGGCATTGATGGCAACCCTGAATGGGTATGCTAATCTTTTGGACATCCAACTATAGCATTTGGTCCAGACCACTCCTTTTTCTCCCCCTTTGACATCAATGTCAAAGAAAACATGCTCCCCCTAAGCTATTGCAGTAATTTTAGAAGGTATCATATTCAATCAATATAAAACTCCCCCTAACAGGATGGACTCTCTTAGGTGTGAGACGGGATGACACCCAACTTCTGTTGGAGATATTCAAATGGTGTCTTGGCTAGGGGTTTAGTAAAGATGTCTGCAATTTTTTCTATGGTTGGAATGTAATGGACTTGAACAACCTGATTGGTGACCTGCTCTCTCAGAAAATGGTTTTTTATGGGAATATGCTTGGTCTTGGAGTGGAATACAAGATTCTTAGACACACCGATGGCACTAGTGTTATCACAATGAATTGGGATCGGTCCAGGGTATTTTACCTCCAAGTCTACAAGTGTCTGAATCATCCATAATACCTAAGTGCAACAGGTAGCAGCAACAATGTACTCTGCCTCTGTAGTTGATAAGGAAATGAAACCTTTCTTTTTACTAAGCCATGCTACTAATGAGTCACCCAAGAAGAATGCTCCTCCCCTGGTGCTTTTTCTCTCATCAACACAGTTTTCCCAATCTGCATCTGAATAGGCAATTAACTGAAAATTTTGATTTTTGGGATACCACAGACCATAATTCATTGTTTCTTTCAAATACCTGAATATCCTTTTGACAGCTTGCAAATGAATCTGTTTAGGTGCAGACTGATATCTTCCTACCATTCCAACAACATGCATTATGTATGGGCGAGATGCTATGGTGTACAATAGGCTTCCTATCATTGACATATATGAACTTTGATCAACATTAGGTGAGTCATCATCCTTGCTTAATTTGCATCCAGTAACCATAGGTGTACCCACAGGTTTAGAATCTTCCATTTGAAATCTTTTCAACGTTTCTCTTAGATATTTTTCTTGAGAAATGAACATCCCTTCAGACCTCTGAGTAATTTGCAGACCAAGAAAAAATGACAGTTCACCTATCATAGACATTTCAAACTCAGACTCCATGGTAGAAGCAAACCATTGTACCAATGAATCCTTATTACATCCAAAGATGATGTCATCTACATAGACCAATACGATGAGCAGATCATTATCCTCTATTTTGATATACAGATTGTTGTCAATTGTTCCTCTCTTGAACCCTTTGTCTTTGAGATACGTATCCATTTTGTGATACCAGGCTCGAGGGGCTTGTTTTAACCCATATAAAGCTTTCTTCATCTTGCATACTAAGTCAAGGTTATCAGACAGTTCGAAACCCTCTGGTTGTTCCATATAGAATTCTTCACTTAAATCTCCATTTAGAAAAGCTGACTTGACATCCATTTGATAGACTTTAAACCTTTTATGACAAGCATAGGCAAGAAACATTCTGATAGCTTCTAATCTTGCTACGTACGCAAATGTTTCATCAAAATCCAATCCTTCTATTTGAGCATATCCTTTACAGACCAATCTTGCTTTGTTCCTAACAACTTGTCCCTGCTCATTCAACTTATTCTTAAAGATCCATTTGGAACCAATGATATTTTAACCTTTGGGTCTATGAACCATCTCCCACGTATTGTTTTTCTCAATCTGTTCAAGTTCATCATTCATTGCTTTAACCCAATGGTCAAATTTGCTAGCTTCATTAAAATTCTTGGGTTCCAGCAAGGATATGAAAGCTATACGTGATTGTTCAGTGTCTTTGATTATCTTTCTCCTGGTTTGCACACCTTTGTGTTTTTCACCAATTATCTGACTTGCAGGATGATTCTTTTGAGTGATTCTGGAGGAGGAATTTGAAGTTGTCTATTGATTTGAATCTCTCTGAGTATTTGTGTCTTCATATGATTCAGAGTCTTTGTTTTCTGATTCTTCGACCTGTTCATCTTCATCTTTATCTGTGTCCTCTGTAGATGACTCATTATTGTACACCTCTCTTGCTGTGATTCCTTCATCAACTTTTATGTCAATACTGTCAACCATTTTATGCAGCCTCTTATTATAGCATCTATATCCTTTATTGTTTGTAGCATACCCTAAGAATATACCTTCATCAGCCCTTTCATCATATTTTCCAAGGTTCTCATCATTATTCTTTATGTAACATTTACTCCCAAAGACTTTGAAGTGTTTGATTGAAGCAAATCTCCCATACCATAGTTCATAAGGTGTCTTGTCACTTTGTGGTTTGAGGTGGGATTTGTTAAGAACATGGACTGTTGTGTGTATTGCTTCTACCTAGTAGGTTTGACCAATATTCTTCTCATTCATCATTAACCTTACCATTTGCTACACTGTTCTATTTTTCCTCTCAACTACTCCATTTTGTTGAGGAGTTCTTGGGATTGTGTATTCTCTCTTGATCCCATGCTTATCACAGAATTCCTTGAAATCACTTGACATAAATTCTCCTCCTCTGTCTGATCTTTCTGCCTTTAACCTCTTTCCTGTTTGATTCTCAATTAAAGCCTTAAATATTTTAAACTTCTCAAATGATTCAGTTTTTTCCTTGAGAAAGGCAACCCAAGTAAGTCTGGAGTAATCATCAATAATCAGCATGAAGTAATTTTCTTTCCTTGTGCCTTCCTGTCTTGATGGTCCATATAAATCCATATGAACTAGTTGGAGTGGTTTCTCTATTGAAGTAAATCTCTTGGACTTAAACTGTGTCCTTGTTAGCATTCCTACTTGGAAGGGTTTACTCATCGAATCTTGGGGCTTTAATATTCTTGGAAGATCTTTTACTACCTCAAGATTTTTCATCTTGATTAAGTGGTCAAAGTTTAAATGTCGAAGTCTCCTATGCCATAACCATCTTTCATCATGTTTTCTTAGATGCCACTCTTCTCTATTTTCTTTCAGCAAATATACATTATTTTCTGTCCTTATGCCTTTGGCCACCACTTGTCCTGAGTTTACAGACTTTATTTTGCAGTCCTTGGATGTGAACACCACTTCACATCCTCTGTCACACATTTGACTTACACTGAGGAGATTATGTTTCAGCCCATCTACAAGTAGAACATCTTGGGCTTTTCCTTTTCCAGTACTTAAACTCACCATCCCTTTACCCTTTATTTTACCTGGAGCATCATCTTCAAAGGTTACGTTTCCTGATTTTCTTTCACTTAGAGATAGAAACTTACCTTTGTCTCCCATGATATGTTTGGAGCATCCACTGTATATATACCAAGGGTTCATTTTTCTTTGAGCTGACAACACTAATCCACACTTGTCACTTTCTTTCTTCTTCCAAACCTTGACATTTTCAGTAGAGGAATTCAAATCTGGTTCATAGTTCCTTAATCGACAGTCAACAGATTTATGTCCATAGTTATGATAGATGTAGCATTCAATCTCATTGTTCAATAGGTCAAAATTATTGTTGCAACGTTGTCTACTCATTGACTGTTGATTATTTCTTGACCTCCTTAGTTGCATGTCTCTAGACTTAATTTGGCAATTTGCAATCTGTGAAGGTTTGTTACTTGGCTGTGTCATTCTTTGTTGTGGAAAGTATTTATTCCTTTGAAATATTAATTGCTCATGTCTAAGTCTTAAGGAACAATTTACAGCTTTGTGACCAAAGTTAGAACAGTAGAAACAATAGCCATAGAAAAATTCTTTTAATCTGGAAAATGGTTGTCTTCTTTGAGCAAATCGATTTCTTCCATGCTAATGACGTCTTTCAACATGGAGCGCATTAGTTCTTTGTTCTACAGATTCAGTCCTGATACCTTTTTCTTTACTCGTCCTAGGTGGTTGATTGTCTTCCTTTGTTTCTGCAGGTTTGTTGTTGTCATTGGTTGTAGACTTGACAAACTTGATGGGTTCTTCATTTCTTGTCTTATCACTACTTGATCCCTCTTCATAACCCAAACCATTTTTCAGCTTTGGATTCCTTTTTTGATTCATAATGGTGGCTAATCCTTCTAAGGCTTTGATACTTGACAGATTCTGATCATACAAGGCTTGAAACTTCTCCATCTCTTTCCTAGTTTTCACTACTTCTTGTTCTAAGGCTTCACATCTTGCCTTCTTTTCTGATAACTTTCGTTTTAGAATGTCTTCGATTTTCTTTGCCTCTTCTAATTCCAATTTTAGTAGGAAAAGGTCTTCATCAGGTTCTTTACTGTCTTTCTCGATCTGTATCAGCAATTGTCTTTTCTTTCTGTTCTTAATTCTTAGTCTGTCAATCTCTTCCAATGCATTGATCAGTTCTCCTTCCATGTCAACCACAACTTCTTCTTCATTGGCATCACTTCCTGTGTTTATATTATCATAATCCTCTTTGGCCATAAGTATGAAGTCATTTAGTTTATCTTCAATAGTGGATTCATTGTCTTCATCATCTGAAGGATCATCATCATTGTTTACGCAAAGAATTTTCTTCTTAAAGTTATTCTCTTTAAAGAAATTTCTGTGTTTGTGCTTCTCCTCATCATCACATGTTTGATCCTTTATTTTGTGGGGACATTTATTTGCAAAATAACCTATCCTAACACAGTTGAAACATTTGAAAGGCAGTTTACCTTTGTATTTTCCTGATCCCTTCTTCAGTCTCTCCACAAATTTTGCTTCAATTTCATCAGGCTCCGAATCCTCATTCTTTTCTACCTTAAATTATGCTTCTCTGGAGGTGGGTTTATCTTTAACTATTCTCATTTCATATGCAATCAATGTTCCTAGAAGTTGATCAAACTCCAAGGTTTTTAGATCATTAAGTTCTTCAATAACAGAGACCTTCGGGTTGAACCTATCTAGTAGAGATCTCAAAATTTTCTGAACTAAAGAAGGTTCCTCAATTTTCTCACCAAGTCCTTTCATTGCATTTACCATTTCTTCTACTCTCAGAAAGTATTTTCTAATAGTTTCATCTTCCTTCATCTTCATCTGTTCAAACTGTATTCTATAGATTTGAAGCTTGGCATCCTTTACCTTCTCATTACCTTCATAACTGCTAATGAGTTTGTCCCACATTTCTTTGGTAGTTCCTAGGTTCATAACTTTTACGAATTTTTCTTCTGCAAGACCACTCAAGATAGCATTCATAGCCTTAGCGTTGAAGCTAAATTCTAGCTTGTCATCCTTATTAGCTAGTACAACTAGCTTTACATAACCAGTGTCTACCACATCCCAGGCATCTGCACCTAAAGCCATTATGTAGGTTCTCATTATAACTTTCTAGAAGGAAAAGTTTGTTCCATTGAACAGAGGGGCCTTATTGGTTGAATTTCCTTCATGGCTTGACATGTTTAAGCTCTAGGATCTACCCTTAGATAAAAGGGGCCGACTCTGATACCAATTGTTGGACAACTAAATGGGGGGGGGGTGAATCAGTTGTTACTGGGCTTAAACAATTATGCTTATTTTAAACTCTTTACACAACATTCAATGACAATCACAATAATGTAGGGAAGTAAGCAATAGAACATTCAACATTAGTCACACATATGAGATACACAGAGACAGATATTTCCCGAGGAAACCCATACAGAGTAAAAAAAAATTCTTCTTTATATGATAAGTAATCTTTACATTCTTTACATTATCATACATATGAGAACCAACTCATAATGAGGCTACAACCTCTGTTTTGTAAGATGCTACTTGCTAAGAGCACCAACTCTCTGGATTCTCTAGAACCAACTAGAAGGAAGAACCAACTCCCTGGTTTCTTTAGTACCAACTAGAAGGAAGCACAAACTCCCTGGTTTCTCTAGCACCAACTAGAAGGAAGCTACAACTCCCTGTGTTCAAGCACCCACTTGAACCTCTGATGACAATAGTCCTCCCTAGCACCTCCCTACCACCTTGAAATGTAAATCTTTTCTATTAAGACTTATTACAGTGATATAAAGTTCTTCAATGGATTACTGGTCTCATCACTTTTCTGCTACACTGCACTGCTCTGTTTGCATCAGTGTCTTCTGCACACTCCTTGCACTTTCTATTCTTTTTCCTTTTATGCTCTCTACGCCATGTCCCTTCAATGCACCATTCCCCTTCTGTGCCTTTCTACTGTTGCGCTCTGCCTCCTTCTTCACACCTCAATCACACCCAATCACAACCACACTGATCTTTTCTTTGTTCTGCATTCTTATAGTCTCTGTGCTCCTTGTGCATGCAATATGCACCAAGCTCCTACATGTTCTCACCCTACAACTGTTCTCCACATCGAGGTGTTTTCTCGCACTTCCCTCTCCCTCGCTTTTCTACCTCCAACCTTAACCCCTCTTTCTGTTTTGCATCTCCTCCTCATGTCGAGTACTCTAACTGATCATCATTGCAACTCTTCAGCTTCTCTGGCGGTTCAACCCACGCATCTAGAATCACTGGGTGTTATGCTGAGATTTCTCAGTGTGTTTGGTAGTTGAGACTCTTCGTCTTCTCTATTATAATCGAGCTAATCCTCTCTATTGCAGTTACAAGCTTCAATGTTCATCCATCTGTCAATCGCCTCTAAGAATAGTCTTAAATCACTGGAAGATGCCTCGAGCCTCCTCATCTTCTCTAGCGATCATACTGAGGCCTCTTCAATTCCTCTGGAAGAAACCATCAGTTATCTCTAGGAATTACACTGTGAAGTGCAACAATAGACCTCCGATCATATTCAAGTTCACCTGCACCATTGGATGGAGTTTGTAGGGTCTTGCATTTAATTCTCCCTTTCACATTTAGGCATTTCAAGATTCCTATGGTTAAGGTTTATTTACGCTTCACGTGATGATCCCTGAAACTCCAAAATTGAGCTTGGTTGCACTAACTCCTTCCTCCATCTTCTGTCGATGTGACCAATGACTGTGACCACAGGCTGAGCCAAAACCTGTTTCACATTTCGACATTTCCAAAATTCGACAATCCTGTTGTGAGGCATCTCAACTCTCCAAGTCACGATCTCTGAAACTTCGAAAAAGGAGCTTAGATGAACTAGCTTCGATCATTTCGACATTTTGTGTTTCCGCATTTGGCGATTTATCATGTCGCGAATTCCTATTGTGAAGCATCTCGACTCTCCAAGTTGCGATCTCTAATATATCCTCCATGTCGCAATTTCGCGATTTTGCATATCACGAGTTCGAGAGGTTAGAGAACCCCGTTCCTCGACTTTCCAGTCAGCGAAATGACAATCTATCACAACGTGTCCTATGGACCCAACGATCTAGATCTTGTCGTGATTTCGACATTTCATGGGCCTTCGTCATGTCTGATTAACGGTCCAGATCAATCCTTGATCCGACGGCTAGGATTATTTCACGATTTCTCATATCACGACTTCAAAGGTTAAAGTTCCTTTGTTCTTTGATTTCTCGGTCTGCGAAACTCTTTGTTTATGTGCCTATTTCAGGATTTCGGGATTCCAGATTTCGCAACTTGGGACTCTTGTGTTGAAGAGTCTCGACTCTTGACTTCTCAATCTCCCGGTATCCAAAACTCTGAAATGGAGTCAGATCAACGTATTCCATCATTTCGCATTTCACCGTTTCGACATTCTTGTCATGAGTTTCTTCCTTGACTCCTCCAATGCCCGGTCTGATATTTCCATACAATTATCCCTGCACTGCTGATCTTCCTTGCCTTCCCATTTGCCATCAAATAAAGAACCACACTCTTACACTCTTCGTGCACCTTTGCACTATCTCTTCTGAGCTTACGTTGTCCATGTTTTTCCATCGTTGCATACTCTAATATTTCCATCAATGACAAGCATACCTACATGTAAACATGCCAACATTTAGGGATTCTGACAACCATGGAAGTGTAGAACCCACAATTACAAAGAAGTAAAGAAGAACATGATGCACTAAAAACTGACAAGAGGAGCCAATTGGAACAAGTGGGTGGCCACCAATATGATGCAGGAGCATCGTTGGAAAGCATGCGAAGAAGGATCTATCAATGTCTGGGAGTCTATACGGAATATCAACACTAGCATTTGCAGCAGATATTTTGAAGTACGCGTTAAATCAGCGCCAAAAATATATTTTGAGGCACGCTTGAGTGATCGCGAGCGAAGTGGGAGTTTCCACTCCGACTCTGGACTGTGACTGCACTAGGATAGTTGTCAGGATAGGTTTTGATGTAGACAAGTAGTCAGGGGGAACCCTAAGAACCCTATGAGATAAATAGAGGATTTGTATGCCCAAATGAGGCTAGATGGAAGTTGGTAGGAGATGCCTGAGCTTTCATTTCTGTTTTGATTTCAGTTGTATCCATTTTTCACTTTTGAATATAACAGAGGAAAATTGATCCAAAGCATGGTGTGGACATTCTGTCACAATTCTCTGTTATTTTTCTTTCATGAATGAATGAATGAATTTTGTTATGAGTATATGGAACTATGAATGTTAAGATAAGTTTCAATTGTTTCTCTTCTGTCGAGTGGTGCAAGGTGTGCACACAGAACGCAAGGAGTGCGTTAATGGGATCTATTTTGATTCTGAAGCTCATAAGATATAGCATGAAACTTTCCCTTTGCAAGGAGTGCAAAGAGACTGGTGCAAGGCATGCACAGTTGTCTGCAAGAATTCGAACCTTCGTAAAGATCTAGTGCAAGCAGTGCATAGATCCAAGATTCGACTAAGTGTTGAAAGGACTTTGCAAGAAGTTGAAGAAACAGAAAAGGAGAATGCCAGGAGGGCGAGAGGAATTTCTCTTCTAGAAATCCTTCAGATCTGATTGATTGAAATCCCTGAAGTGCAAGGAGTGCGTGGGAATTCAAAGTCTTCACAAGATCAAGCTCGGGAGGAACAACATTTTTCATAAGTTGTGGACGAGATCCAAGAAACAACTCCAAGGAAGGATAAAGTTTGAAGCCTTCGAATCTTTCAAAAATCTTCTAAGTATGAAGAAATCATAAGCTCAGAAGGAAATATATAGACCGTCTGATCAGTGTCTAGAAAATGAGGAGAAATCACAAAGGAGGAAAGATCTCAGTCGTTCGATCTGTGCACAAAATAATCGTAGCTTCCTGATCAAGGTAAAGTGCACTAACGATAAGCTTTGAAAGTACACCGGGGGAGTGGGCTTACGAAATTCCAAAATCATCAAAGTCGTCCATTGTCAAGGAGGACACATGGCGAGAGATCAGTGTTTCACTTATTGGCAGTTCAGGATAGCCAGAATTAAAGGTTGTGAGAACTTGCGAAATTCGATTTCGTGACTTTATTGTAGTCATCTATCGAAAGAGAGAACGTGGACCATTGATTTTTCGGGGAAGTCCCAAGTTCTGAAATCATCGGGACCATCCATATAAAGGGATGTGTGGTGAATGATCAACGTTTCACTAACTCACACATTAGAGAAGTCAAAGGGAAGAATTATAGGAATTCGCGAGCCCCGAGTTCCTGACTTGATAGTGGTTGTCAGATCCAGAGGAGAATGAGCCATTGATTTGGCACTCTGAAATATCAACATTTTGGGAGTCAGGAGTGAGCACAATTTGACCTGAGCTGTCATATTGAGGGATGATCTGGGTAGTCAAATATGAAGCATCGGGAGTTCGGGCCTTAGGATAATGGAGGTGAATCACATAGAGGGTTCCCGATACATGAAATCATGACGTGATCAGAATATTGGCCCATGGTCATAGCGAAGGGTCACATCGGTGAAGGATAATAGAGGGGCTAGCATGCTCTAGGCTCCTATCGAGATTTCATAGGTTAGGAGAGTCAAGGTGTCTCACATGCAAGGACCCGATATGGGAAATTATGAAACACCTTTCGTGTTAGGCAAGTGGTCATAGTCGTGGTCGCAAGAAGGAAGGGGATTAGCTAGGTAAGAGCTAGTGCCCAATTGGCATGGAAGTTGAGAAGCTCTGAGGAGAGAACCTACGGATCTCATACAACCTGCGTATTTGGAGAAAGGACCTGCGCATTTGGAGAAAGGACCTATACATTTGGAGAAAGGACCTGCACAGAGACCTAAATTGTCGATACAACTCAGTTTCTTAATCGATCCTAGACCGGGAGGTCGTGCAACCCTTAGGAGAGAAGGGGGGGTCTACATCAAGTGGTATTCGAGCTGAATTTTTATTGTAGACAATAGACAAATGAGAGTAGACATAAGAACTTTAAGTTGTACTCTATGTGTGATAGACAGTCAACCTAATGCCACCAAGGAGACAAGAGGAACCACCTTTATCAATCATGTTGTAGAAAGGGAGATATGAGAACTTCGTGCAAGATTAGAGGTGATGGAGGTAGTGCAGAGATGAGCACCTGATGTTGGAGACATCATCGATGTAGAGAGTGAAGCAGTAGAAGTTGAAGAAGCTGCAAGAGAGGATGTCACAGAAGAATGCTTGCTGAGAGAAGTTGCTAGATTAGGAGGCAGAGCCAAGATAGAGGTCTCAATGTATGAAGGATATTTAGATACTGAAGAGCTGCTGGATTGGATAATATCCATGGACAAACATTTCGACTATGAATATGTCAATGAAGAGAGAAAGGTGAAGCAGGCTGTCACTAGGCTAAAAGGACATGCAACGCTATGGTGGGATGAACTGCAGGCTGAGAGGAGAAGCAAGGGAAAACAAAATATAAAGAATTGGGACAGAATGGTAGCCAACCTAAAGGCTAAGTTCATTCCCAAAGATTATCATATAAATCTATTCAGGAAGATGCAGAACCTGAGATAGAAGGGGATGACAGTTAAGGAGTACACAGAGGAGTTCTATAGTCTGAACATCAAAACTAGACAAAGGGAGAAAGATGAAGAAAAAGTTTCCAGATATATAAATGGCCTGAGATATGAAATCCAGGATGAGCTCAACATGATGTTAGTAAGGGCAGTGGAGGATGCTTATCAGTTTTCACTGAAAGCAGAGGAGAAGTTGGCTAGAAAACAAAGCCAGCGAGGAAGAGGCAGAAGCCCAGCCAGAAACAAAAGAAAGTGAGTTACCAATGACAAGGCACATAAGTCTAAGGATGAGGATGAGAAACCACACAGTCACTCAGAAAGAGGAGGAATTTCCTGAGGAAGACAGGGTAATGGATGAAGTTATTATAGAGGAAGGGGAAGAAGAGGAGGAGGAGAAGTAAGATGATATGCTTGTGGAAATACAGGGAACATGTCTTAGGAATGTCCCGAGATAAAGAAAGAAGGAGGAGGTGAAGCTCACATTTCATAAGCAAAGAGAAGAGATTTTGAAGTAGAAGGAGCAGAGGATAGGATATCCCTGATGTTGAAGAAGGTTCTCTTAAAACCAGAGGCATAAGTTGAAAGTCCAGTGCAGAGGAATAGTTTCTTTAGAACAACTTGCAAGACTGAAGACAAAGTATGCAAGGTGATAATTGACAGCGGGAGAACTGAAAAATTAGTATCCATAGAGATGGTGGAGAAATTGGCGGTAGAGACTACTACAGATATGAAGCCATACAATGTCTCATGGTTGTAGAAAGGACACCAAGTAATGGTTACTAAACAATGCTTAATTGAATTTAAGATAGGAGGATATAGAGATGAAATTCTATGTGATGTAATTCTCATGGATGTATGCCATATTTTTTTGGGAATACCATGACAGCTTGTCAGGAATGTCATTCATGATGGGAGGAAGAATACATACACCTTGGAGAAGAATGGTAGAACAAACATGTTGCTTCCAATAGAGGAGAAGAAAGTAAAAGAGGAAGCCAACATGAGCATACTTCTCATGAGCGGGAAGTATCTCCTGAAAGAAGTCAATACAAAATAGGAGATGCAATTTTTTTTGGTGAGGAAACCCAGAGTTATCCTTACAAGTAATTCAATCTATGTTTTGCTTGAAGAAGTTCAGGAATTGTTGGATAATTTTGTTGACATAGTGGTGGATGAGCTTCCTAACTCATTGCCACCCATAAGAAGTATCAACCACCATATTGAATTCATACTAGGAGCAAGTCTTCCAAACAAGGAACCATACAAATTGACACCTTGAGAGAATGAGGAAGTGAAGAACCAAGTCTAGGAACTATTAGATAAAGGTTTGGTTAGAGAAATCTTGAGTCCATGCGCAGTACTAGCTGTATTGAGTCCAAATAAGGATGGAGGATGGAGAATGTGTATAGACTCAAGAGCCATTAACAAGATCACCATCAGGAATAGATTCCCTTTATCAAGAATGGATGATTTAATGGATTGTTTAAGTGGAGCAAATTTATTTTCTAAAATAGATTTGAAGAGTGGATATCACTATACTAGAATGAGAGAAAGTGATGAGTGGAAAACAAGCTTTAAGACAAATGAAGGGTTGTATGAGTGGCTTGTTATTCCATTTGTCTTAACGAATTCCCCGAGTACTTTTATGAGACTGATGAATGAGATACTGAAAGATTTCATTGGCAAGTTTGTGGTTATATATCTGGATGATATACTAATCTTTAGCAAGACTAAAGAAGAGCATTTGAGACATCTGACACTAGTGATGAGGAGGCTACAACAAGAGAAGTTGTTGATAAATTTGAAGAAGTCCTCTTTTATGAAGACATAACTCATTTACTTGGGTTTTTTTATCTCTTCTAATAAACTGAAGATGGATCCAGAGAAGGTGAAAGCAATCAAAGAATGGTCGTCACCGAAGAGTATGTTTGAGGTAAGGAGCTTCCATGGATTAGCAAGCTTCTATAGGAAGTTCATCAGAGACTTCAATGGAATTTGTACGCCAATGATGAATACCGTGAAGAAGAAGAACAAGTCTTTTAAATGGATAGAGGAGGCCGAGAGGCGATTCAATAGACTGAAGGGAAAGATAACAGAACGACCAATTCTGGTCATGCTGAATTTTGAAAAGACATTTCAGGTGAGATGTGATGGAAGTGGATTTGCAATTGGGGTCATTTTGAGCCTGGATAATAGACCTGTTGCCTATTTCAGTGTGAAGTTGAATGCGACCAAGAAAAAATACTCCACGTATGATAAGGAGTTTTATGCCATAATTCAAGACTTGAAGAAGTGGAGACATTACCTTGTCCCACAGGAATTTGTCTTGTATAGTGATAACCAGGCCTTACAATTCATAACCAGAGAGGAAAAATTGAGTTAGAGGCATGGAAGTGGGTTGAGTTTATGCAGAATTTTACTTTTGTCATAAAACATATTTCTAGGAATGCTAACAAATTTGTTGATGCATTAAGCATAAGATGTTTGATTCTACAAGAATTTCAGGTGAAGAACTTGGGGTTTGAACACCTTAAGGACATGTATTGTGATGATACATATTTCAAGGAAGCATATGAGGCATGTGCAAATCCTGTGCTGAGAGACAGAAGCTAGTGGATAGAGTATATGATTCAAGAGGGATTGTTGTTCAAGGGAAATCAGTTGTGCATACCAAAATGCTCAATGAGAGATAACCTTTTGAGGGAAAACCATAGTGGAGGATTGGTTGGACATTTCATCCATGATAAAACATTTTCACAGTTGAGTAGTTCATACTATTGGCCAAGTATGAGAAAAAAAGTGATAAAGTTTTTGAATAGATGTAGAATCTACCAACATGCAAAAGGAAAAAGACAGAACATTGGATTGTATCAACAATTGCCAATACCAGAGAGGCCTTGGGATGCAATAAGCATGGATTTTGTGTTGGGACTACCAAGAATGCAAAGAGGATTTGATTCCATATTTGTGGTGGTGGATATATTTTCAAAGATGGAAAACTTTATCCCATGCCAGAAGACCAGTGATGAAACACATGTTGCCAAGATGTTTTTCAAGGAAGTTGTGAGACTTCACGACCTACCCAAAAGCATTGTCTCGAACAGAGACACAAAATTTGTTGGTCACTTTTGGAGAACATTGTGGAAGAGGTTGGGGATAGATTTTTCCTTCAGCTCAGCTTATCACCCTCAGAAGATGGGAAGAGTGAGGTGGTAAACAAAAGTTTGGGAAACTTATTGAGGATTCTGGTCACCGAGCACCATAATCAGTGGGATCAGATTCTACCACAAGAAGAATTTGCATACAATGAATCAACAAATAGGAGCACTGGATAGAGCCCATTCCAAATATTGTATGGAATGCAACCCAGTGGAGTATATGAGTTGAGAGACTTGGAATAGAGTGATATCAGGAACACTGGAACATAAGATTTTGTTGCAGAAATGTAGAAGCTTGATATCCAGATTAGAGGACAATTGTAGAGTTATAACTAGGAGTACAAGTGTAGAGCTAATCAACACCATAGAGAAATTAAATTTGAAGTAGGATATCAGGTTTTGGCACATCTCAGGAAATAAAGGTTCCCTAGGAGAACATATAACAAGTTAAAAATGAATAAAATAGGACCATGTAAGATCTTGAGGAATTTTGATGCAAACGCCTACAATATTGAGTTGCTAGATGACGTGGGCATATCACCCATATTCAATGTTTCAGAGCTATATCCTTACAAGAAAGATGACATAGAGGGATTAGAAGATCAAGAGAAGATTCAATGGGAGAAACAAATGCATATAGTAGAAAAACCACAAATGGAGAAGATTGTTGATCAGAGGATTGGAGAAAAGACCAGGAGGAAGACCTATTTTGAATATTTGGTCAATTGGAAGGGACACCCAATAGAAGATTCCAGTTGGGAAAATGAAGTTTCTATTGAGAAGCATGGAAAGTCAGTGCAAGAGCTCATGGATAGGAGTCCATGAATTTTTTTCAAGGTGAGTATGATGCGGGAGCATCATTGGAAAGCACATGGAGAAGGACCTATCGGCTTTTGGGAGTCTATACGGAATCTCAACACTGGCAGTTGCAGCAGATATTTTGAAGTATGCCTTAACTCAGTGCTGGAAAAATGTTTTGAGGCATGCTTGAGTGATCGCGAACGAAGTGGGATTTTCCACTCTGTCTTTGGACTTTGATTGCACTAGGATAGCCATCAAGATAGTTTTTGATGTAGACAAGTAGTTAGGGGGAACCCTAAGAACCGTCTGAGATAAACAGAGGATTTGTATGCCCAAATGAGGCTAGCTACAAGTTAGTAGGCGATGTCTGAGTTTTCAGTTTTTGTTTTGATTTCAGTTGTAGCCATTTTTCACTTTTGAATATAACAAAGGAAAATTGATCCAATGCATGGTGTGGAAATTGTTTCACAATTCTCTGTTATTGTGCTTTCATGAATGAATGAATGAATTTCATTATGAGTAGATGGAACTGTGAATGTTAAGATAAATTTCAACTGTTTCTCTTTTGTCGAGTGGTGCAAGGTGTGCACACTGAACGCAAGGAGTGCGTTAATGAGATCTGTTTCGATTCCAAATCTCAGAAGAGATAGCATGAAACTTTCTCTTTGTAAGGAGTGCAAAGAGATTGGTGCAAGGCATGAACAATCATTCGCAAGAATTCAAACCTTGCGTAAAGATCTGGTGCAAGGAATGCACATATCCAAGATTTGACTAAGTGTCAAAGGGACTTTGCAAGAAGTCGAAGAACCAAAAAAGGAGAATGCCAGGAGGGTGAGAGAAATTTCTCTTTGAGAAATACTTTGGATCTGAGATATCAAAATCCCTTAAGCACAAGGAGTGTGTAGGAATTCTAAGTCTTCATGAGATCAAGCTCAGGAGGAAAAACGCTTTTCATAAGCTATGGACGCGATCCAAGAAATGGACTCACAGGAAGGATAAAGGTTGAAGCCTTCGAATCTTTCAAAAATATTCTAAGTCTAAAGAAAGTGTAATCTTAGAAGGAAATATATAGACCGTCTGATCAACGTCTAGACAACGAGGAGCAAGCAAAGAGAAGGAAATATCTTATCCATTCAGTCTGTAGAAAAAATAATCATAGTTTTCTAATCAAGGTAAAGTGCACTAAGGATAAGCTTTGAACGTACACCAGGGGAGCAGGGTTACGAAATTTTGAAATCATCAGAGTTGTCCATTGTCAAGGAGGACACATGATGAGAAATCAGTGTTTTGCTGATTAGAAGTTTGGGGTATTAAGAGGTAAAGTTCGTGATAACTCGTGAAATATGAGTTCGTGACTTGATCGAAGTCGTCGATTAAAGGAGAGAACGTGGACCGTTGATTGTCCGAGGAAGTCCCAAGTTCTGAAATCATCGGGACTGTCCATCGAAAGGTACACATGGTGAACGATCAACATTTCGCTGACTCACACATTAGAGAAGTCAAAGGGAAGAATTCTAGGAATTCGTGACTTGATAGTGGTTGTCATATCCAGAGGAGTACGAGTCGTTGATTTGGTGCTCCAAAATATAAACATTTTGGGAGTCAGGAGTGAGCATGATTTGACCTAAGACGTCAGGTCGAGGGAGGAGTTGGGCCATCAGATATGAAGCATCGAGAGTTCGGGCCTTGGGAGAATGGAGGTGAATCACATTGGGAGTTCCCGATACGTGAAATAGCGACGCACTCGGAAGATTGGCCCACGGGCATAGCGAAGGGTGACATCGGTGAAGGAGAATAGATGGGCTAGCACGCGCTAGGATCCTTTCAGGATTTCAAAGGTCGAGAGAGTTAGGTTGAATCACATGCAAGGACCCGATATGAGAAATCACAAAACTCCTTTCGATTTAGGCGAGTGGTCATAGTCGTGGTCGCAAGAAGGAAGGGGCTAAGCCATGGAAGAGCTATTTCCCATTCGACATGGAAGTTGAGCAGTGCTCAGGTGAGAACCCACGGGTCTCATACGACTTGTGCATTTGGAGAAAGGACCTATGTAAGTGGGTTTGCGTTCTAGAAGATACCCAAAGAGTCAACCCGACTCAGTTTCTTGATCGATCCTAGACCGAGAGGTCATGCAACCCTTAGGAGAGAAGGGGGGTTTGCATCAAAATATCCACCTGGATCACTTTGGTACCAAAAAAATTGGTGACCCACATGGCGATGTGCTTGGCATGATAACCCATTTTCCAAGAAACTCTTGGATTTGTTTTTTAATTTCATCATTCTCCATGACTGACATCCTATACATACCAATGTTTGGAAGAGGACAATCTTGCTACAATTGAATCTCATGTTGGATACCCATTTTAGGAGGCAATCCTTTTGGTTCTTGAAACATCTCATCATATTGGTTAACAACCTCATATAAATAATATTTTAACTTTTAATCACAACCTTGGAAAGCTTCTTTTTCAACATTGTCTTTGGGTTTGATCATCAAGAGTACAAAGTTCTTACTAGCATTGACTAATCTCTTCATTTGTCTAGCATTTACAAGTGATAAATTCAACTTCTTTGTTTTTTCTATAACAATGTACTCAACTCCATTTAAAAAAAAATGATATTTTTTCTCATGACGATGAAATATGGCTCTCCTATCATATAAATATGGCCTTCCCAACACAATACCACAAATATCCAATGGAATAACATCAAGCTCTACCTCATCTATAAAGTTTGCAGTGATGGAAGATATAAGTTTACATCTTCTTGTCACATGCAATTTGGCATTGTCACATATCCAACCTAGAGTATATGATTTAGGATGAGGAGTAGTTTCCAAATGCAATTTCTTGACAGTGTCTTCAAAAATGAGGTTTTCTTGACATCCAATATCAAATAGAGTATCTATCTTGGTATGCTTTGAAATTACGTTTATGTGGAAAATATATGTTCTTTCTTTTTCATGTTGAGTTTCATTGAGACTACTACTTGAAGAAATAGCATTGGAAATAGAGTCCTTAACTTGAAAACCCATGGCTGTGATTTTTGTTTCATCTCTAGAATCAAATCCTAAATCATGTTGTGTAGTTGCAACAATCTTTGGTTTCATTTTTTTGTTGAAATTTTTGGGTCTCATTTCAAGATGAAGTTTCCAACAATGGTCTTCATCATGACCATATTTTGAACTATGTTTACATGAGATTTTTTCTCCCTCTTTCTTGATTGAAGCATTCTTCTTTCCATTTCCTTTGAATTTCCTCTTTCCCTAGTCTCCATTAAAAAATGGCTTATTTCTCCCCTCTTGAGAAGCATTATTCCCTCTTTCTTCCAAATGAGTTTCTTGTACACAAACTTCATCTAGATTTGTAGGGTTAAACATGAGAATTGTGTGTCTCAAATAGCTATGAAAAACTCCAATGTATTTGAGTAAATTTGCTTGAGAAGATAAATCTATACCCAAAATCAAATCTCTTCTTCTAAATTATTGAGTGTAGATTTGCACACTTTTTCCCTTAGCTTGTCTAAAAAATTTCCAATCCATGATAACTTTCTTCATGTATGCTAATGGATAAATTTCCTCTTAATTGCAACAATAAAATCATTCCAAGAGGATAAACTTTTACCATGTTTATTCATGTCCTCTCGAGTTTTGGCTTCCCACCATATGAGTGTTTCACTTTCCAATCTAAGAAAATAAAGTTGAAGCTTAGTTTCATCATCCTATATTCTTTGTATCCTACAATACACTTCAAGTTGATGAATCCAGTTATCCAATTTCTCAACATTTACCTCTCCATTGTACATAGGCAATTCAAACTTAGTATCAAGCTTAAGAAAATGATTTTGTGAAGGAATTTTACCATGTTCTTTTGGAGAATTTGGAGGTGGTTGTGAAATGGTAGAAGAAATGGAAGATGGAGGTGAAGGAGGTGGAGTATCACCATTCCCTCCATTTCCTTTTGGACTTTTATCACCACTATATTCATTACATCTTGGACGATTAGAGATTTCACCTTGCAACCTTGCATTCCTTTCTTCAAATGAAACTTTCATCATTCTGTCATATCATAAAAACCTTTTTTGAAAGCTTCATCTTTTGAAGTAGGGATTTCATGAATCTCCTCATGAGACATACTTGGTGAATGCCTCCTTGAATCTTGAGGTGAATGTATAGTTATCCTTATTTAAAGTTGATAACTTGGCTCTACAAGTTGACCTTATCCTGTTGTGAGCTTCAACCTTGTAAGCATCAGGAAACAAAACACTTGCAAACAATCAAACCTTCAAAAACCTTTTCTCTGATACCAACTTGATCTGAAAATGAAAAGGTTTGTGTATACAAATTTTGCAAGTGAAATATGTATGTGTATTAGGAAGTTGGATTAAGTTGCAAGAACATAACCTTAATGAGTTTTTTACTTAAAATGAACAGCATAAACAATTATAAACAACCATCAAAAGTAAGCACATAACACAAAAAAATGATAAAGGAGTTCACCCCTCTCTTGGGATACATATCCCGGTCCAACTTCCAATGGATCATTTTCATTATATGTCCAAAGGGCCAAAATTATTTACAACACTTAGAATTCAAAATAGATGGCTTCAATGGCTCTAGAATGTCCAAAACCCCCTAGTTGGGCTCTTCCTGCACCTGGTTTGGCCAAAAACTGAGAAAACTACACTTCCTGGAAGTTTCTCCCAACAACTTTTTGTACTTGCTCACCAAAATGCACCTATGTGTGTATGAACCTAGCCTCTGTGTGTTTCCTGTGAAAAAACCCAGCACACACATCGTTCTTGAAATTCAAACAGGTTTGTTGCATGGTTAGAGTGATTAGCACCTTAATGGGTAGAGAACTTGGCCGCATGGGCCCTCTGGTTAGGTTCTGGCCTAACTCCCCACACATTTTGGCATATCCATTGGAAACCTTGAGATTAAGGTCATGTGGTGGTATGGTGTAGTGACCATGACCAGGGATGGGGCTAAGCCTCGACCCTTTTCTTCCTGAACCAAAGTTTAATTCAAATTTAAATAAAAGTTTTAAACATTAGTGGCTATGTACTAACATAGGAGCGCTAGTGGTCCATCCTTTGAAAAAGATTTTCCCACGCCATAAGGTTTTGGGTTTGACCTTGGTGGATCCCATGCTAAATTTTCCATTACCACAAGGGGGTTCCATGTGGCGGCCCCTAGCTCGACCATGTGGCGCCCTTCCATTCTCCCAACAAACGGACATGTGTCGACCATTGGTTAGTCCACATATTACCCTTTCATGTTCAACCTTCCACATCACCACCTTCCATGTCAGCTACCAAGTCAACTTGTTATGTTATTTGTATGACCATACCGACTGTACGGTCAGTTTCCACGTGGCCTGTATGAACTATGTATAGTTAACATTTTTCTTGTTTGGGAAAATAAACAGAACATGATATCTCTTGCATACAAATTCTGTTTGATATTGTTCAAGTTGCATTGGGATCATGAGGACGAGATATACGAAACGAATCTGTTTTCAA
This sequence comes from Picea engelmannii, assembly GCA_009831015.1. NCBI lineage: Eukaryota > Viridiplantae > Streptophyta > Pinopsida > Pinales > Pinaceae > Picea > Picea engelmannii. The sequence goes on from ML804114.1 coordinate 24,120, forward strand.
GAAATTCGAATAACTTTGATTTTTGAGAATTTTTTGATCCCCTGGATCATCATTTCCCTTGAAGAATAAGTCAAAGTTTGCATCTCAGAAGGAAGGAAAGAAGAATGATTCATTAGCTCTCAAGACCATTTTCAATGGACTCTCAAGTTCTGTCAAAGAAAGCATGAGACAATGTACTTCCTCCAAGGATCTATGGCTGAAGCTAGAGAAGACATATCAAGGCAAAAAGGAAGACACTGAAGACAATTCCATCAATAACAATGAAGGTAAAGAATCTCCAAAATCCTCTGATTGCAATAATTCTAAGTGTGATGATGTTGAATGTTTCTCTACAAGTGAAGAAGAAAATCTAGAAGTAGTTTGTGTAGAATCACATGACAATTATCCTATAAATGAATAGGAAGATTTGTTGAAGATCAAAGATAAAGTTTTATATAAGTTAGATGATGTTAGAAGTGAAATAGGACATTACTCAATTGCTTTTAAGTATCTTTAAAAATACACCAAGGAAGTCCTAGAAAAGTACCCAAGATATACCATGGCACTAAAGAAAATGCTCAAAGAACAATAAGAAAGTAAAAAGACTCAATTAGAAGAAAAATAAGAAGAGATCAAAAGACTAAAGAATGAAATAGAAGAAAATAAGAAGGTATATGATGATCTTATCAAAAGTCTTGAAGTTAATGTCAATCTTAAGACCAAAATCGAAGAAGCCAAAAGAATAGAGGAACTATTGAAGAATCAAGTAAATAAAAAGGAAGAGTCATGCCATAAGTTGGAAAATGAAGTTGTTGATAATATAAAGAAAGTAGAGAATTCAAATACTCACATCAAGTTCATGAAAAACTCAAAAATATTGGATTATATCCTAGATAGCCAAAGATCTCCAAATGATAAATCCGGTCTTGGATACAACAAGGAAGCTATACATCTTGAAGCTAACACTTCTAAAAAGAACAAGGTAAGTCCTTAATTCTCAAAATGTGGAAATAATGTTGCAAGTCAACCATCTACACAAAGCAAGGAAAATTTCAAAAGAACAAAGCAAGGAAGAGATCAATAATCCATCTTTACACCTCAAACAAAATTCAAAATAGAGACAACTTCAAGATGGACACCAAAGGAAATGTATGAAATTTGTTTTCATGGTCACCGCTACTCATGTAATGACTATGGTCACAAAGCTTTGAATTACATACATTATTCAAGGAAAGATAATGGAAGGT